>CAMAOD020000105.1:597500-600000 GCA_945859595.2 Megachile willughbiella
ACAGAGACAGAGACAGAGGCAGGGACAGAGACAGAGACAGAGACAGAGACAGAGAGAGAGACAGAGACAGAGACAGAGACAGAGACAGAGACATAGACAGAGACAGAGACAGAGACAGAGACAGAGACAGAGACGGAGACAGAGACAGAGTCGGAGACAGAGACAGAGACTGAGACTGAGACAGATACAGCGGCAGGGACAGAGGCGGAGACAGAGGCAGAGACACAGACAGAGACAGAGACAGAGACAGAGACAGAGACGGAGATGGAGACAGAGACAGAGTTAGAGACGGAGACAGAGGCAGAGACAGAGCCAGGGACAGAGACAGAGACAGAGACAGAGGGAGAGACAGCGACAGAGGCAGAGGCAGAGACAGAAACAGAGACAGAGACAGAGACAGAGACAGAGACAGAGACAGAGACAGAGACAGAGACAGAGACAGAGACAGAGACAGAGACAGAGACAGAGACAGAGACAGAGACAGAGGCGGAGACAAAGACCGAGACAGAGACAGAGACAGAGAGAGAGACAGAGACAGAGACAGAGACAGAGAGAGGGACAGAGACGGAGACAAATACCGAGACAGAGACAGAGACGGAGACAGTGACAGAGACAGAGACAGAGACAGAGACAGAGACGGAGACAAAGACCGAGACAGACGCAGAGACTGAGACAGAGGCAGAAACAGAGACAGAGACAGAGACAGAGACAGAGACAGAGACAGAGACAGAGACAGAGACAGAGACAGAGACAGAGGCAGAGCCAGGGACAGAGACGGAGACAGAGACAGAGACAGAGACAGAGACAGAGACAGAGGCAGAGACAGAGACAGAGACGGAGACAGAGACAGAGACAGAGACGGAGACAGAGACAGAGGGAGAGACAGCGACAGAGACTGAGACAGAAGCAGAGACAGAGACAGATACGGGGGCAGAGACAGAGGCAGAGACAGAGACAGAGACAGAGTCGGAGACAGAGGCAGAGACAGAGACAGAGACAGAGACTGAGACGGAGACAGAGGGAGAGACAGCGACAGAGACAGAGACAGAGACAGAGACAGAGACAGAGACAGAGACGGAGACAGAGACAGAGTCGGAGACAGAGACAGAGACGGAGACAGAGACAGAGTCGGATACAGAGACAGAGACTGAGACTGAGACAGATACAGCGGCAGGGACAGAGGCGGAGACAGAGGCAGAGACACAGACAGAGACAGAGACAGAGACAGAGACAGAGACAGAGACGGAGATAGAGACAGAGACAGAGTTAGAGACGGAGACAGAGGCAGAGACAGAGCCAGGGACAGAGACAGAGACAGAGACAGAGACAGAGACAGAGACAGAGACAGAGACAGAGACAGAGACAGAGGCGGAGACAAAGACCGAGACAGAGACAGATACGGAGACAGAGACAGAGACAGAGACTGGGACAGAGACGGAGACAGAGACAGAGGCGCAGACGGAGACAGAGACAGAGACAGTGACAGAGACAGAGACAGAGACAGAGACTGAGACAGAGACAGAAACAGAGACAGAGACAGAGACAGAGACAGAGACAGAGACAGGGACAGAGACAGAGACAGAGACAGAGACAGAGACAGAGACAGAGACAGAGACAGAGACAGAGACAGAGACAGAGACGGAGACAAAGACCGAGACAGAGACAGAGACGGAGACAGAGGCAGAGACAGAGGCAGAGACAGAGCCAGGGACAGAGACGGAGACAGAGACAGAGGGAGAGACAGCGACAGAGACAGAGACAGAGACAGAGGCAGAGACAGAGTCAGAGACAGAGACAGAGACAGAGACAGAGACAGAGACGGAGATAGAGACAGAGACAGAGTTAGAGACGAAGACAGAGGCAGAGACAGAGCCAGGGACAGAGACGGAGACAGAGACAGAGGGAGAGACAGCGACAGAGACAGAGACAGAGACAGAGACAGAGACAGAGACGGAGACAAAGACCGAGACAGAGACAGAGACGGAGACAGAGGCAGAGACAGAGGCAGAGACAGAGCCAGGGACAGAGACGGAGACAGAGACAGAGGGAGAGACAGCGACAGAGACAGAGACAGAGACAGAGGCAGAGACAGAGACAGAGACAGAGACAGAGACAGAGACAGAGACAGAGACGGAGATAGAGACAGAGACAGAGTTAGAGACGGAGACAGAGACGGAGACAAAGACCGAGACAGAGACAGATACGGAGACAGAGACAGAGACAGAGGCTGGGACAGAGACGCAGACAGAGACAGAGGCGCAGACGGAGACAGAGACAGAGACAGAGACAGAGACAGAGAGAGAGACAGAGACAGAGACAGAGAGAGAGACAGAGACAGAGACAGAGACAGAGACAGAGACAGAGACAGAGACCGAGACAGAGACAGAGACAGAGACAGAGACAGAGACAGAGACAGAGACAGAGGCGGAGACAAAGACCGAGACAGAGACAGATACGGAGACAGAGACAGAGACAGAGACTGGGACAGAGACGGAGACAG
>CAMAOD020000105.1:605000-637500 GCA_945859595.2 Megachile willughbiella
AGAGGGAGAGACAGCGACAGAGACTGAGACAGAAGCAGAGACAGAGACAGATACGGGGGCAGAGACAGAGGCAGAGACAGAGACAGAGACAGAGTCGGAGACAGAGGCAGAGACAGAGACAGAGACAGAGACTGAGACGGAGACAGAGGGAGAGACAGCGACAGAGACAGAGACAGAGACAGAGACAGAGGCAGAGACAGAGACAGAGACAGAGACAGAGACAGAGACAGAGACTGAGACGGAGATAGAGACAGAGACAGAGACTGGGACAGAGACGGAGACAGAGACAGAGGTGCAGACGGAGACAGAGACAGAGACATAGACAGGGACAGCGACAGAGTCAGAGGCAGAGATAGACACAGAGACAGAGACAGAGACTGAGACAGAGACAGAGACAGAGACAGAGACAGAGACAGAGACAGAGACAGAGACAGAGACAGAGACAGAGACAGAGACAGAGACAGAGACAGAGACAGAGACAGAGACAGAGACAGAGACAGAGGCAGAGACAGAGACAGAGACAGAGAGAGAGACAGAGACAGAGACAGAGACAGAGACAGAGACAGAGATAGAGACAGGGACAGAGACAGAGACAGAGACAGGGACAGAGGGAGAGACAGAGACACGGACAGAGACAGAGGGACTGGAGACAAAGTCGGAGGCAGAGGGGCAGGAGACAAAGACGGAGACTAGGACGGAGACAAAGACGGAGACAGAGACAGAGACGGAGACAGTGACATAGACAGAGACAGGTACAGAGACAAAGACAGAGACAGAGACAGAGACAGAGACAGAGACAGAGACAGAGACAGAGACAGAGACAGAGACAGAGACAGAGACAGAGACAGAGACAGAGACAGAGACAGAGACAGAGACAGAGACAGAAACAGAGACAGAGACAGAGACAGAGACAGAGGCAGGGACAGAGACAGAGACAGAGACAGAGACAGAGACAGAGACAGAGACGGAGACAAAGACCGAGACAGACGCAGAGACTGAGACAGAGGCAGAGACAGAGACATAGACAGAGACAGTGACAGAGACAGAGACAGAGACAGAGACTGAGACAGAGACAGAAACAGAGACAGAGACAGAGACAGAGACAGAGACAGAGTCGGAGACAGAGACAGAGACTGAGACTGAGACAGATACAGCGGCAGGGACAGAGGCGAAGACAGAGGCAGAGACACAGACAGAGACAGAGACAGAGACAGAGACAGAGACAGAGACAGAGACAGAGACAGAGACAGAGACAGAGACAAATACCGAGACAGAGACAGAGACGGAGACAGTGACAGAGACAGAGACAGAGACAGAGACGGAGACAAAGACCGAGACAGACGCAGAGACAGAGGCAGAGACAGAGACTGGGACAGAGACGGAGACAGAGACAGAGGCGCAGACGGGGACAGAGACAGAGACATAGACAGGGACAGCGACAGAGTCAGAGGCAGAGATAGACACAGCGACAGAGACAGAGACTGAGACAGAGACAGAGAGAGAGACAGAGACAGAGACAGAGGCAGGGACAGAGACAGAGACAGAGACAGAGACAGAGACAGAGACGGAGACAAAGACCGAGACAGACGCAGAGACTGAGACAGAGGCAGAGACAGAGACATAGATAGAGACAGTGACAGAGACAGAGACAGAGACAGAGACGGAGACAGAGTCAGAGGCGCAGACGGAGACAGAAACAGAGACATAGACAGGGACAGCGACAAATTCAGAGGCAGAGATAGACACAGAGACAGAGACAGAGACTGAGACAGAGACAGAGACAGAGACAGAGGCAGAGACAGAGACAGAGACAGAGACAGAGACAGAAACAGAGACAGAGACAGAGACAGAGACAGAGACAGAGACAGAGGCAGGGACAGAGACAGAGACAGAGACAGAGACAGAGACAGAGACAGAGACAGTGACAGAGACAGAGACAGAGACAGAGACAGAAACAGAGACAGAGACAGAGACAGAGACAGAGACAGAGGCAGGGACAGAGACAGAGACAGAGACAGAGACAGAGACAGAGACGGCGACAAAGACCGAGACAGACGCAGAGACTGAGACAGAGGCAGAGACAGAGACATAGACAGAGACAGTGACAGAGACAGAGACAGAGACAGAGACTGAGACAGAGACAGAAACAGAGACAGAGACAGAGACAGAGACAGAGACAGAGTCGGGGACAGAGACAGAGACTGAGACTGAGACAGATACAGCGGCAGGGACAGAGGCGGAGACAGAGGCAGAGACACAGACAGAGACAGATACAGAGACAGAGACAGAGACAGAGACAGAGACAGAGACAGAGACAGAGACAGAGACAGATACAGAGACAGAGACAGAGACAGAGACAGAGACAGAGACAGAGACAGAGACAGAGACAGAGACAGAGACAGAGACGGAGACAAAGACCGAGACAGAGACAGAGACGGAGACAGAGGCAGAGACAGAGGCAGAGACAGAGCCAGGGACAGAGACGGAGACAGAGACAGAGGGAGAGACAGCGACAGAGACAGAGACAGAGACAGAGGCAGAGACAGAGACAGAGACAGAGACAGATACAGAGACAGAGACAGAGACGGAGATAGAGACAGAGACAGAGTTAGAGACGGAGACAGAGGCAAAGACAGAGCCAGGGACAGAGACAGAGACAGAGACAGACGGAGAGACAGCGACAGAGGCAGAGGCAGAGACAGAAACAGAGACAGAGACTGAGACAGGGACAGAGACAGAGACAGATACAGAGACAGAGACGGAGACAAAGACCGAGACAGAGACAGATACGGAGACAGAGACAGAGACAGAGACTGGGACAGAGACGGAGACAGAGACAGAGGCGCAGACGGAGACAGAGACAGAGACAGAGACAGAGAGAGAGACAGAGACAGAGACAGAGACAGAGACAGAGACAGAGACAGAGACAGAGACAGAGACAGAGACGGAGACAGAGACAGAGACAGAGACAGAGACAGAGACAGAGACAGAGACAGAGACAGAGACAGAGACAGAGACAGAGACAGAGACAGAGACAGAGACAGAGACAGAGACAGAGACAGAGACAGAGACAGAGACAGAGACAGAGACAGAGACAGAGACAGAGACAGAGACAGAGAGAGAGACAGAGACAGAGGCAGAGATAGAGACAGAGACGGAGACAGAGACAGAGACAGAGACGGAGACAGAGACAGAGGGAGAGACAGCGACAGAGACTGAGACAGAAGCAGAGACAGAGACAGAGACAGAGACAGGGGCAGAGACAGAGACAGAGATGGAGACAGAGGCAGAGACGCAGCCAGGGACAGAGACAGAGACAGTAACAGAGACAGAGACTGAGACAGGGACAGATACAGAGACAGAGACAGAGACGGAGACAAAGACCGAGACAGAGGCAGAGACACAGACAGAGACAGAGACAGAGACAGATGCAGAGACAGAGACAGAGACGGAGACAGAGACGGAGATAGAGACAGAGACAGAGACGGAGACAGAGACGGAGATAGAGACAGAGACAGAGACAGAAACGGTGACAGAGCCAGAGACAGAGACAAAGACAGAGACAGAGACAGAGACAGGGACAGAGACCGAGACAGAGACAGATACGGAGACAGAGACAGAGACAGAGACTGGGACAGAGACGGAGACAGAGACAGAGGCGCAGACGGAGACAGAGACAGAGACATAAACAGGGACAGCGACAAATTCAGAGGCAGAGATAGACACAGAGACAGAGACAGAGACTGAGACAGAGACAGAGACAGAGACAGAGACAGAGACAGAGACAGAGACAGAGACAGAGACAGAGACAGAGACAGAGACAGAGACAGATACAGAGACAGGGACAGAGACGGAGACAAATACCGAGACAGAGACAGAGACGGAGACAGTGACAGAGACAGAGACGGAGACAAAGACCGAGACAGACGCAGAGACTGAGACAGAGGCAGAAACAGAGACAGAGACAGAGACAGAGACAGAGACAGAGACAGAGACGGAGACAGAGGCAGAGCCAGGGACAGAGACAGAGACAGAGACAGAGACAGAGACAGAGACTGAGACGGAGATAGAGACAGAGACAGAGACTGGGACAGAGACGGAGACAGAGACAGAGGTGCAGACGGAGACAGAGACAGAGACATAGACAGGGACAGCGACAGAGTCAGAGGCAGAGATAGACACAGAGACAGAGACAGAGACTGAGACAGAGACAGAGAGAGAGACAGAGACAGAGACAGAGGCAGGGACAGAGACAGAGACAGAGACAGAGACAGAGACAGAGACGGAGACAAAGACCGAGACAGACGCAGAGACTGAGACAGAGGCAGAGACAGAGACATAGATAGAGACAGTGACAGAGACAGAGACAGAGACAGAGGATGAGACAGAGACAGAAACAGAGACAGAGACAGAGACAGAGACAGAGACAGAGTCGGAGACAGAGACAGAGACTGAGACTGAGACAGATACAGCGGCAGGGACAGAGGCGGAGACAGAGGCAGAGACACAGACAGAGACAGAGACAGAGACAGAGACAGAGACAGAGACAGAGACAGAGACAGAGACAGGGACAGAGACAGAGACAGAGACAGAGACAGAGACAGAGACAGAGACAGAGACGGAGACAAAGACCGAGACAGAGACAGAGACGGAGACATAGGCAGAGACAGAGGCAGAGACAGACCCAGGGACAGAGACGGAGACAGAGACAGAGGGAGAGACAGCGACAGAGACAGAGACAGAGACAGAGGCAGAGACAGAGACAGAGACAGAGACAGAGACAGAGACAGAGACAGAGACGGAGATAGAGACAGAGACAGAGTTAGAGACGGAGACAGAGGCAGAGACAGAGCCAGGGACAGAGACAGAGACAGAGACAGAGGGAGAGACAGCGACAGAGGCAGAGGCAGAGACAGAAACGGAGACAGAGACAGAGACAGGGACAGAGACAGAGACAGATACAGAGACAGAGACAGAGACGGAGACAAAGACCGAGACAGAGACAGATACGGAGACAGAGACAGAGACAGAGACTGGGACAGAGACGGAGACAGAGACAGAGGCGCAGACGGAGACAGAGACAGAGACAGAGACAGAGAGAGAGACAGAGACAGAGACAGAGACAGAGACAGAGACAGAGACAGAGACAGAGACAGAGACAGAGACAGAGACAGAGACAGAGACAGAGACAGAGAGAGAGACAGAGACAGAGGCAGAGATAGAGACAGAGACGGAGACAGAGACAGAGACAGAGACGGAGACAGAGACAGAGGGAGAGACAGCGACAGAGACTGAGACAGAAGCAGAGACAGAGACAGAGACAGAGACAGGGGCAGAGACAGAGACAGAGATGGAGACAGAGGCAGAGACGCAGCCAGGGACAGAGACAGAGACAGTAACAGAGACAGAGACTGAGGCAGAGACAAAGACCGAGACAGAGACAGGTACGGAGACAGAGACAGAGACAGAGACTGGGACAGAGACGGAGACAGAGACAGAGACAGAGACAGAGACAGAGACAGAGGCAGAGACAGAGAGAGAGACAGAGACAGAGGCAGAGACAGAGACAGAGGCGGAGACAAAGACCGAGACAGAGACAGATACGGAGACAGAGACAGAGACAGAGACTGGGACAGAGACGGAGACAGAGACAGAGGCGCAGACGGAGACAGAGACAGAGACATAGACAGGGACAGCGACAGAGTCAGAGGCAGAGACATAGACAGGGACAGCGACAGAGTCAGAGGCAGAGATAGACACAGAGACAGAGACAGATACTGAGACAGAGACAGAGACAGAGACAGATACAGAGACAGAGACAGAGACGGAGACAAATACCGAGACAGAGACGGAGACAGAGACAGAGACAGAGACAGGGACAGAGACAGAGACAGAGACAGAGGCAGAGACAGACGCAGAGACTGAGACAGAGGCAGAGACAGAGACAGAGACAGAGACAGAGACAGAGACAGAGACAGAGACAGAGACAGAGACAGAGACAGAGACAGAGACAGAGACAGAGACAGAGACAGAGACAGAGGCAGAGGTAGAGACAGAGACAGAGACATAGACAGAGACAGAGACAGAGACAGAGACAGAGACAGATACACAGACAGAGACAGAGACGGAGACAAATACCGAGACAGAGACAGAGACGGAGACAGTGACAGAGGCAGAGACAGAGACAGAGACGGAGACAAAGACCGAGACAAAGACCGAGACAGAGACAGATACGGAGACAGAGACAGAGACAGAGACTGGGACAGAGACGGAGACAGAGACAGAGGCGCAGACGGAGACAGAGACAGAGACATAGACAGGGACAGCGACAAATTCAGAGGCAGAGATAGACACAGAAACAGAGACAGAGACTGAGACAGAGACAGAGACAGAGACCGAGACAGAGACAGAGACGGAGACATAGGCAGAGACAGAGGCAGAGACAGACCCAGGGACAGAGACGGAGACAGAGACAGAGGGAGAGACAGCGACAGAGACAGAGACAGAGACAGAGGCAGAGACAGAGACAGAGACAGAGACAGAGACAGAGACAGAGACAGAGACGGAGATAGAGACAGAGACAGAGTTAGAGACGGAGACAGAGGCAGAGACAGAGCCAGGGACAGAGACAGAGACAGAGACAGAGGGAGAGACAGCGACAGAGGCAGAGGCAGAGACAGAAACGGAGACAGAGACAGAGACAGGGACAGAGACAGAGACAGATACAGAGACAGAGACAGAGACGGAGACAAAGACCGAGACAGAGACAGATACGGAGACAGAGACAGAGACAGAGACTGGGACAGAGACGGAGACAGAGACAGAGGCGCAGACGGAGACAGAGACAGAGACAGAGACAGAGAGAGAGACAGAGACAGAGACAGAGACAGAGACAGAGACAGAGACAGAGACAGAGACAGAGACAGAGACAGAGACAGAGACAGAGACAGAGACAGAGACAGAGAGAGAGACAGAGACAGAGGCAGAGATAGAGACAGAGACGGAGACAGAGACAGAGACAGAGACGGAGACAGAGACAGA
The DNA here is from genome assembly GCA_945859595.2 of Megachile willughbiella. Classification (NCBI taxonomy): domain Eukaryota; kingdom Metazoa; phylum Arthropoda; class Insecta; order Hymenoptera; family Megachilidae; genus Megachile; species Megachile willughbiella. The sequence goes on from CAMAOD020000105.1 coordinate 612,042, forward strand.
GGGAGAGACAGCGACAGAGACTGAGACAGAAGCAGAGACAGAGACAGAGACAGAGACAGGGGCAGAGACAGAGACAGAGATGGAGACAGAGGCAGAGACGCAGCCAGGGACAGAGACAGAGACAGTAACAGAGACAGAGACTGAGGCAGAGACAAAGACCGAGACAGAGACAGGTACGGAGACAGAGACAGAGACAGAGACTGGGACAGAGACGGAGACAGAGACAGAGACAGAGACAGAGACAGAGACAGAGGCAGAGACAGAGAGAGAGACAGAGACAGAGGCAGAGACAGAGACAGAGGCGGAGACAAAGACCGAGACAGAGACAGATACGGAGACAGAGACAGAGACAGAGACTGGGACAGAGACGGAGACAGAGACAGAGGCGCAGACGGAGACAGAGACAGAGACATAGACAGGGACAGCGACAGAGTCAGAGGCAGAGACATAGACAGGGACAGCGACAGAGTCAGAGGCAGAGATAGACACAGAGACAGAGACAGATACTGAGACAGAGACAGAGACAGAGACAGATACAGAGACAGAGACAGAGACGGAGACAAATACCGAGACAGAGACGGAGACAGAGACAGAGACAGAGACAGGGACAGAGACAGAGACAGAGACAGAGGCAGAGACAGACGCAGAGACTGAGACAGAGGCAGAGACAGAGACAGAGACAGAGACAGAGACAGAGACAGAGACAGAGACAGAGACAGAGACAGAGACAGAGACAGAGACAGAGACAGAGACAGAGACAGAGGCAGAGGTAGAGACAGAGACAGAGACATAGACAGAGACAGAGACAGAGACAGAGACAGAGACAGATACACAGACAGAGACAGAGACGGAGACAAATACCGAGACAGAGACAGAGACGGAGACAGTGACAGAGGCAGAGACAGAGACAGAGACGGAGACAAAGACCGAGACAAAGACCGAGACAGAGACAGATACGGAGACAGAGACAGAGACAGAGACTGGGACAGAGACGGAGACAGAGACAGAGGCGCAGACGGAGACAGAGACAGAGACATAGACAGGGACAGCGACAAATTCAGAGGCAGAGATAGACACAGAAACAGAGACAGAGACTGAGACAGAGACAGAGACAGAGACAGAGACAGAGACAGAGACAGAGACAGATACAGAGACAGGGACAGAGACGGAGACAAATACCGAAACAGAGACAGAGACGGATACAGTGACAGAGACAGAGACAGAGACAGAGACGGAGACAAAGACCGAGACAGACGCAGAGACTGAGACAGAGGCAGAAACAGAGACAGAGACAGAGACAGAGACAGAGACAGAGACAGAGACAGAGACAGAGACAGAGACAGAGACAGAGACAGAAGCAGAGCCAGGGACAGAGACGGAGACAGAGACAGAGACAGAGACAGAGACAGAGACAGAGACAGAGACAGAGACAGGGACAGAGACAGTGACAGAGACAGAGACAGAGACAGGGACAGAGACAGAGACAGAGACAGAGACAGAGACAGGGGCAGAGACAGAGACAGAGATGGAGACAGAGGCAGAGACGCAGCCAGGGACAGAGACAGAGACAGTAACAGAGACAGAGACTGAGGCAGAGACAAAGACAGAGACAGAGACAGAGACAGAGACAGAGACAGAGACAGAGACAGAGACTGAGACTGAGACAGAGATAGAGGCGGTGACAGAGTCAGAGACGGAGACAGAGACAGGGACAGAGCCAGGGACAGAAACAGAGACAGAGGGAGAGACAGCGACAGAGGCAGAGGCAGAGACAGAAACAGGGACAGAGACAGAGACAGAGACGGAGACAGAGACGGAGACAAAGACCGAGACAGAGACAGAGACAGAGACAGAGACAGAGACAGAGACAGAGACAGAGACAGAGACAGAGACAGAGACAGAGACAGAAACAGAGACAGAGACAGAGACAGGGACAGAGACAGAGACGGAGACAAAGACCGAGACAGAGACAGATACGGAGACAGAGACAGAGACAGAGACTGGGACAGAGACGGAGACAGAGACAGAGGCGCAGACGGAGACAGAGACAGAGACAGAGGCGCAGACGGAGACAGAGACAGAGACATAGACAGGGACAGCGACAGATTCAGAGGCAGAGATAGACACAGCGACAGAGACAGAGACTGAGGCAGAGACAGAGACAGAGACAGAGACAGAGACGGAGACAAAGACCGAGACAGACGCAGAGACTGAGACAGAGGCAGAGACAGAGACATAGACGGAGACAGTGACAGAGACAGAGACAGAGACAGAGACAGCGACAGGCACAGGGAGAGGGACAGGGACAGAGACAGAGACAGAGACAGAGACATAGACAGAGACAGAGACAGAGACAGAGACAGAGACAGAGACAGAGACAGGTACAGGGACAGAGGGTGAGACAGAGACACGGACAGAGACAGAGGGGCAGGAGGCAAAATCGGAGGCAGAGGGGCAGGAGACCAAGACGGAGACTAGGACGGAGACAAAGACCGAGACAGAGACAGAGACGGAGACAGTGACAGAGACAGAGACAGGGACAGAGACAGAGACACAGACAGAGACAGAGACAGGGACAGAGACAGAGACAGAGACAGAGACAGAGACAGAGACAGAGACAGAGACAGAGACAGAGACAGAGACAGAGACAGAGGCAGAGACAAAGACAGAGACAGAAACAGAGAGAGAGACAGAGACAGAGACAGAGACAGAAACAGAGACAGAGACAGAGACGGAGACGGAGATAGAGGCAGAGATAGTGGTAGAGACAGAGACAGAGACGAATACAACGACCGAGACAGATTCAGAGACACAGACAGAGACAGAGACAGAGACAGAGACAGAGACAGAGACGGAGACATAGACCGAGACAGAGGCAGAGACACAGACAGAGACAGAGACAGAGAAGGAGGCAGAGACAGAGACAGAGACAGAGACAGAGACAGAGACAGAGACAGAGACGGGGATAGGGACAGAGACAGAGACAGAGACATAGACGGAGACAGAGACAGAGGGAGAGACAGCGACAGAGACAGAGACAGAAGCAGAGACAGAGACAGATACGGGGACAGAGACAGAGGCAGAAACAGAGAGAGAGACAGAGACAGAGGCAGAGACAGAGACAGAGACAGAGACAGAGACAGAGACGGAGACGGAGATAGAGGCAGAGATAGTGGTAGAGACAGAGACAGAGACGAATACAACGACCGAGACAGATTCAGAGACACAGACAGAGACAGCGACAGAGTCAGAGGCAGAGATAGGCACAGAGACAGAGACAGAGACGGAGACAGAGACAGAGACAGAGACAGAGACAGAGACAGAGACAGATACAGAGACAGAGACAGAGACGGAGACAAATACCGAGACAGAGACGGAGACAGAGACAGAGACAGAGACAGGGACAGAGACAGAGACAGAGACAGAGGCAGAGACAGACGCAGAGACTGAGACAGAGGCAGAGACAGAGACAGAGACAGAGACAGAGACAGAGACAGAGACAGAGACGGAGACAAATACCGAGACAGAGACAGAGACGGAGACAGTGACAGAGGCAGAGACAGAGACAGAGACGGAGACAAAGACCGAGACAGACGCAGAGACTGAGACAGAGGCAGAGACATAGACATAGACAGAGACAGTGACAGAGACAGAGACAGAGACAGAGACAGAAACAGAGATAGTGACAGAGACAGAGACAGAGGCAGAGACAGGGACAGAGACAGAGACAGAGACAGAGACAGAGACAGAGACAGAGACAGAGACAGTGACAGAGACAGAGACAGAGACAGAGGCGGAGACAGAGACAGTGGCAGAGACAGAAGCAGAGCCAGAGACAGAGACAGAGACAGAGACAGAGACAGAGACAGAGACAGGGGGAGAGATAGCGACAGAGACAGGGACAGAGACAGGGACAGAGACAGAGAGGGAGACAGAGACAGAGACAGAGACAGAGACAGAGATAGAGACAGAGACAGAGACAGAGACAGAGGCAGGGACAGAGACATAGACAGAGACAGAGACAGAGAGAGAGACAGAGACAGAAACAGTGGCAGAGACAGGAGCAGAGCCAGAGACAGAGACAGAGACAGAGACAGAGACAGAGACAGAGACAGAGACAGAGACAGAGACAGAAACAGAGACAGAGGCAGGGGGAGAGATAGCGACAGAGACAGGGACAGAGACAGAGGCAGAAACAGAGACAGAGACAGAGACAGAGACAGAGACAGAGACAGAGACAGAGACAGAGACAGAGGCAGAGCCAGGGACAGAGACAGAGACAGAGACAGGGGCAGAGACAGAGACAGAGATGGAGACAGAGGCAGAGACGCAGCCAGGGACAGAGACAGAGACAGAGACAGAGACAGAGGCAGAGGCAGAGATAGACACAGCGACAGAGACAGAGACTGAGGCAGAGACAGAGACAGAGACAGAGACAGAGACGGAGACAAAGACCGAGACAGACGCAGAGACTGAGACAGAGGCAGAGACAGAGACATAGACAGAGACAGTGACAGAGACAGAGACAGAGACAGAGACTGAGACAGAGACAGAAACAGAGACAGAGACAGAGACAGAGACAGAGACAGAGGCAGAGACAGGGACGGAGACAGAGACAGAGACAGAGACAGAGACAGAGACAGTGACAGAGACAGAGACAGAGACAGAAACAGAGACAGAGACAGAGACAGAGACAGAGACAGAGGCAGGGACAGAGACAGAGACAGAGACAGAGACGGAGATAGAGACACAGTCCGAGACAGAGACATAGACGGAGACAGACACAGAGGGAGAGACAGCGACAGTGACAGAGACAGAAGCAGAGACAGAGACAGATACGGGGACAGAGACAGAGGCAGAGACAGAGACAGAGACAGAGTCGGAGACAGAGACAGAGACTGAGACTGAGACAGATACAGCGGCAGGGACAGAGGCGGAGACAGAGGCAGAGACACAGACGGAGACAGAGACAGAGACAGAGACAGAGACAGAGACAGAGACAGAGACAGAGACAGAGACAGAGACAGAGACAGAGACAGAGACAGAGACAGAGACAGAGACAGAGACAGAGACAGAGACAGAGACAGAGACAGAGACAGAGACAGAGACAGAGACAGAGACAGAGACAGAGACGGAGACAAAGACCGAGACAGAGACAGAGACGGAGACAGAGGCAGAGACAGAGGCAGAGACAGAGCCAGGGACAGAGACGGAGACAGAGACAGAGGGAGAGACAGCGACAGAGACAGAGACAGATACAGAGGCAGAGACAGAGACAGAGACAGAGACAGAGACAGAGACAGAGACGGAGATAGAGACAGAGACAGAGATAGAGACGGAGACAGAGGCAGAGACAGAGCCAGGGACAGAGACAGAGACAGAGACAGAGACAGAGACAAAGACAGAGACATATACAGAGACAGGGACAGAGACGGAGACAAATACCGAGACAGAGACAGAGACGGAGACAGTGACAGAGACAGAGACAGAGACGGAGATAGAGACAGAGACAGAGACAGAGAGAGAGAGAGAGACAGAGACAGAGACAGAGACGGAGACAGAGACAGAGGCAGAGACAGAGACAGAGACAGAGACAGAGACAGAGACAGAGACAGAGACAGAGACAGAGACAGAGACAGAGACAGAGACAGAGACAGAGACAGAGACAGAGACAGAGACAGAGACAGAGACAGAGGCAGAGACAGAGGCGGAGACAAAGACCGAGACAGAGACAGATACGGAGACAGAGACAGAGACAGAGACTGGGACAGAGACGGAGACAGAGACAGAGGCGCAGACGGAGACAGAGACAGAGACATAGACAGGGACAGCGACAGATTCAGAGGCAGAGATAGACACAGAGACAGAGACAGAGACTGAGACAGAGACAGAGACAGAGACAGAGACAGAGACAGAGACAGAGACAGAGACAGAGACAGAGACAGAGACAGAGACAGAGAGAGAGACAGAGACAGAGACAGAGACAGAGACAGAGAGAGAGACAGAGACAGAGACAGAGACAGAGACGGAGACAGAGACAGAGACAGAGACAGAGACAGAGACAGAGACAGAGACAGAGACAGAGACAGAGACAGAGACAGAGACAGAGACAGAGACAGAGACAGAGACAGAGACAGAGACAGAGACAGAGACAGAGACAGAGACAGAAACAGAGACAGAGACAGAGACAGGGACAGAGACAGAGACGGAGACAAAGACCGAGACAGAGACAGATACGGAGACAGAGACAGAGACAGAGACTGGGACAGAGACGGAGACAGAGACAGAGGCGCAGACGGAGACAGAGACAGAGACAGAGGCGCAGACGGAGACAGAGACAGAGACATAGACAGGGACAGCGACAGATTCAGAGGCAGAGATAGACACAGAGACAGAGACAGAGACAGAGACTGAGACAGAGGCAGAGACAGTGACAGAGACAGAGACAGAGACAGAGACAAAGACAGAGACAGATACAGAGACAGGGACAGAGACGGAGACAAATACCTAGACAGAGACAGAGACGGAGACAGTGACAGAGACAGAGACAGATACAGAGACGGAGACAAAGACCGAGACAGACGCAGAGACTGAGACAGAGGCAGAAACAGAGACAGAGACAGAGACAGAGACAGAGACAGATACACAGACAGAGACAGAGACGGAGACAAATACCGAGACAGGGACAGAGACGGAGACAGAGACAGAGGGAGAGACAGCGACAGAGACAGAGACAGAGACAGAGACGGAGACAGAGGCAGAGACGCAGCCAGGGACAGAGACAGAGACAGAGACAGAGACAGAGACAGATACGGAGACAGTGACAGAGGCAGAGACAGAGACAGAGACAGAGACAGAGACAGAGACAGAGACAAAGACAGAGACAGAGACAGAGACAGAGACAGAGACAGAGACACAGACAGAGACACAGACAGAGACAGAGACAGAGACGGAGACAGAGACAGAGACAGAGGAATAGACAGAGACAGAGACAGAGACAGAGACAGCGACAGGCACAGGGAGAGGGACAGGGACAGAGACAGAGACAGAGACAGAGACATAGACAGAGACAGAGACAGAGACAGAGACAGAGACAGAGACAGAGACAGGTACAGGGACAGAGGGAGAGACAGAGACACGGACAGAGACAGAGGGGCAGGAGGCAAAATCGGAGGCAGAGGGGCAGGAGACCAAGACGGAGACTAGGACGGAGACAAAGACCGAGACAGAGACAGAGACGGAGACAGTGACAGAGACAGAGACAGGGACAGAGACAGAGACACAGACAGAGACAGAGACAGGGACAGAGACAGAGACAGAGACAGAGACAGAGACAGAGACAGAGACAGAGACAGAGACAGAGACAGAGACAGAGGCAGAGACAAAGACAGAGACAGAAACAGAGAGAGAGACAGAGACAGAGACAGAGACAGAAACAGAGACAGAGACAGAGACGGAGACGGAGATAGAGGCAGAGATAGTGGTAGAGACAGAGACAGAGACGAATACAACGACCGAGACAGATTCAGAGACACAGACAGAGACAGAGACAGAGACAGAGACAGAGACAGAGACGGAGACATAGACCGAGACAGAGGCAGAGACACAGACAGAGACAGAGACAGAGACGGAGGCAGAGACAGAGACAGAGACAGAGACAGAGACAGAGACAGAGACAGAGACGGGGATAGGGACAGAGACAGGGACAGAGACAGAGACGGAGACAGAGACAGAGGGAGAGACAGCGACAGAGACAGAGACAGAAGCAGAGACAGAGACAGATACGGGGACAGAGACAGAGGCAGAAACAGAGAGAGAGACAGAGACAGAGGCAGAGACAGAGACAGAGACAGAGACAGAGACAGAGACGGAGACGGAGATAGAGGCAGAGATAGTGGTAGAGACAGAGACAGAGACGAATACAACGACCGAGACAGATTCAGAGACACAGACAGAGACAGCGACAGAGTCAGAGGCAGAGATAGGCACAGAGACAGAGACAGAGACGGAGACAGAGACAGAGACAGAGACAGAGACAGAGACAGATACAGAGACAGAGACAGAGACGGAGACAAATACCGAGACAGAGACGGAGACAGAGACAGAGACAGAGACAGAGACAGAGACAGAGACAGAGACAGAGACAGAGACAGAGACAGAGACAGAGACAGAGACAGAGACAGAGGCAGAGGTAGAGACAGAGACAGAGACATAGACAGAGACAGAGACAGAGACAGAGACAGAGACAGATACACAGACAGAGACAGAGACGGAGACAAATACCGAGACAGAGACAGAGACGGAGACAGTGACAGAGGCAGAGACAGAGACAGAGACGGAGACAAAGACCGAGACAGACGCAGCGACTGAGACAGAGGCAGAGACATAGACATAGACAGAGACAGTGACAGAGACAGAGACAGAGACAGAGGCAGAGCCAGGGACAGAGACGGAGACAGAGACAGAGACAGAGACAGAGACAGAGACAGAGACAGAGACAGAGACAGAGACAGAGACAGGGACAGAGACAGAGACAGAGACAGAGACAGAGACAGGGACAGAGACAGAGACAGAGACAGAGACAGAGACAGGGGCGGAGACAGAGACAGAGATGGAGACAGAGGCAGAGACGCAGCCAGGGACAGAGACAGAGACAGTAACAGAGACAGAGACTGAGGCAGAGACAAAGACAGAGACAGAGACAGAGACAGAGACAGAGACTGAGACTGAGACAGAGATAGAGGCGGTGACAGAGTCAGAGCCGGAGACAGAGACAGAGACAGAGCCAGGGACAGAAACAGAGACAGAGGGAGAGACAGCGACAGAGGCAGAGGCAGAGACAGAAACAGAGACAGAGACAGAGACAGAGACGGAGACAGAGACGGAGACAAAGACCGAGACAGAGACAGATACGGAGACAGAGACAGAGACAGAGACTGGGACAGAGACGGAGACAGATACAGAGGCGCAGACGGGGACAGAGACAGAGACATAGACAGGGACAGCGACAGAGTCAGAGGCAGAGATAGACACAGCGACAGAGACAGAGACTGAGGCAGAGACAGAGACAGAGACAGAGACAGAGACGGAGACAAAGACCGAGACAGACGCAGAGACTGAGACAGAGGCAGAGACAGAGACATAGACGGAGACAGTGACAGAGACAGAGACAGAGACAGAGACAGCGACAGGCACAGGGAGAGGGACAGGGACAGAGACAGAGACAGAGACAGAGACATAGACAGAGACAGAGACAGAGACAGAGACAGAGACAGAGACAGAGACAGGTACAGGGACAGAGGGTGAGACAGAGACACGGACAGAGACAGAGGGGCAGGAGGCAAAATCGGAGGCAGAGGGGCAGGAGACCAAGACGGAGACTAGGACGGAGACAAAGACCGAGACAGAGACAGAGACGGAGACAGTGACAGAGACAGAGACAGGGACAGAGACAGAGACACAGACAGAGACAGAGACAGGGACAGAGACAGAGACAGAGACAGAGACAGAGACAGAGACAGAGACAGAGACAGAGACAGAGAGAGAGGCAGAGACAAAGACAGAGACAGAAACAGAGAGAGAGACAGAGACAGAGACAGAGACAGAAACAGAGACAGAGACAGAGACGGAGACGGAGATAGAGGCAGAGATAGTGGTAGAGACAGAGACAGAGACGAATACAACGACCGAGACAGATTCAGAGACACAGACAGAGACAGAGACAGAGACAGAGACAGAGACAGAGACAGAGACGGAGACATAGACCGAGACAGAGGCAGAGACACAGACAGAGACAGAGACAGAGAAGGAGGCAGAGACAGAGACAGAGACAGAGACAGAGACAGAGACAGAGACAGAGACAGAGACGGGGATAGGGACAGAGACAGAGACAGAGACATAGACGGAGACAGAGACAGAGGGAGAGACAGCGACAGAGACAGAGACAGAAGCAGAGACAGAGACAGATACGGGGACAGAGACAGAGGCAGAAACAGAGAGAGAGACAGAGACAGAGGCAGAGACAGAGACAGAGACAGAGACAGAGACAGAGACGGAGACGCAGATAGAGGCAGAGATAGTGGTAGAGACAGAGACAGAGACGAATACAACGACCGAGACAGATTCAGAGACACAGACAGAGACAGCGACAGAGTCAGAGGCAGAGATAGGCACAGAGACAGAGACAGAGACGGAGACAGAGACAGAGACAGAGACAGAGACAGAGACAGAGACAGATACAGAGACAGAGACAGAGACGGAGACAAATACCGAGACAGAGACGGAGACAGAGACAGAGACAGAGACAGGGACAGAGACAGAGACAGAGACAGAGGCAGAGACAGACGCAGAGACTGAGACAGAGGCAGAGACAGAGACAGAGACAGAGACAGAGACAGAGACAGAGACAGAGACGGAGACAAATACCGAGACAGAGACAGAGACGGAGACAGTGACAGAGGCAGAGACAGAGACAGAGACGGAGACAAAGACCGAGACAGACGCAGAGACTGAGACAGAGGCAGAGACATAGACATAGACAGAGACAGTGACAGAGACAGAGACAGAGACAGAGACAGAAACAGAGATAGTGACAGAGACAGAGACAGAGGCAGAGACAGGGACAGAGACAGAGACAGAGACAGAGACAGAGACAGAGACAGAGACAGTGACAGAGACAGAGACAGAGACAGAGGCGGAGACAGAGACAGTGGCAGAGACAGAAGCAGAGCCAGAGACAGAGACAGAGACAGAGACAGAGGCAGAGACAGAGACAGGGGGAGAGATAGTGACAGAGACAGGGACAGAGACAGGGACAGAGACAGAGAGAGAGACAGAGACAGAGACAGAGACAGAGACAGAGGCAGAGACAGAGACAGAGACAGAGACAGAGGCAGGGACAGAGACATAGACAGAGACAGAGACAGAGAGAGAGACAGAGACAGAAACAGTGGCAGAGACAGGAGCAGAGCCAGAGACAGAGACAGAGACAGAGACAGAGACAGAGACAGAGACAGAGACAGAGACAGAAACAGAGACAGAGGCAGGGGGAGAGATAGCGACAGAGACAGGGACAGAGACAGAGGCAGAAACAGAGACAGAGACAGAGACAGAGACAGAGACAGAGACAGAGACAGAGACAGAGACAGAGGCAGAGCCAGGGACAGAGACAGAGACAGAGACAGGGGCAGAGACAGAGACAGAGATGGAGACAGAGGCAGAGACGCAGCCAGGGACAGAGACAGAGACAGAGACAGAGACTGAGACTGAGACAGAGATAGAGGCGGTGACAGAGTCAGAGACGGAGACAGAGACAGAGACAGAGCCAGGGACAGAAACAGAGACAGAGGGAGAGACAGCGACAGAGGCAGAGGCAGAGACAGAAACAGAGACAGAGACAGAGACAGAGACAGAGACGGAGACAGAGACGGAGACAAAGACCGAGACAGAGACAGATACGGAGACAGAGACAGAGACAGAGACTGGGACAGAGACGGAGACAGAGACAGAGGCGCAGACGGGGACAGAGACAGAGACATAGACAGGGACAGCGACAGAGTCAGAGGCAGAGATAGACACAGCGACAGAGACAGAGACTGAGGCAGAGACAGAGACAGAGACAGAGACAGAGACGGAGACAAAGACCGAGACAGACGCAGAGACTGAGACAGAGGCAGAGACAGAGACATAGACAGAGACAGTGACAGAGACAGAGACAGAGACAGAGACTGAGACAGAGACAGAAACAGAGACAGAGACAGAGACAGAGACAGAGACAGAGGCAGAGACAGGGACGGAGACAGAGACAGAGACAGAGACAGAGACAGAGACAGTGACAGAGACAGAGACAGAGACAGAGACAGAAACAGAGACAGAGACAGAGACAGAGACAGAGACAGAGACAGAGGCAGGGACAGAGACAGAGACAGAGACAGAGACGGAGATAGAGACACAGTCCGAGACAGAGACATAGACGGAGACAGACACAGAGGGAGAGACAGCGACAGTGACAGAGACAGAAGCAGAGACAGAGACAGATACGGGGACAGAGACAGAGGCAGAGACAGAGACAGAGACAGAGTCGGAGACAGAGACAGAGACTGAGACTGAGACAGATACAGCGGCAGGGACAGAGGCGGAGACAGAGGCAGAGACACAGACGGAGACAGAGACAGAGACAGAGACAGAGACAGAGACAGAGACAGAGACAGAGACAGAGACAGAGACAGGGACAGAGACAGAGACAGAGACAGAGACAGAGACAGAGACAGAGACAGAGACAGAGACAGAGACAGAGACAGAGACAGAGACAGAGACAGAGACAGAGACGGAGACAAAGACCGAGACAGAGACAGAGACGGAGACAGAGGCAGAGACAGAGGCAGAGACAGAGCCAGGGACAGAGACGGAGACAGAGACAGAGGGAGAGACAGCGACAGAGACAGAGACAGATACAGAGGCAGAGACAGAGACAGAGACAGAGACAGAGACAGAGACAGAGACGGAGATAGAGACAGAGACAGAGATAGAGACGGAGACAGAGGCAGAGACAGAGCCAGGGACAGAGACAGAGACAGAGACAGAGGGAGAGACAGCGACGGAGGCAGAGGCAGAGACAGAAACAGAGACAGAGACAGAGACAGGGACAGAGACAGAGACGGAGACAAAGACCGAGACAGAGACAGATACGGAGACAGAGACAGAGACAGAGACTGGGACAGAGACGGAGACAGAGACAGAGGCGCAGACGGAGACAGAGACAGAGACAGAGACAGAGACAGAGACAGAGACAGAGACAGAGACAGAGACAGAGACAGAGACAGAGACAGAGACAGAGACAGAGACAGAGACAGAGACAGAGACAGAGACAGAGACAGAGACAGAGACAGAGACAGAGACAGAGGCAGAGACAGAGGCGGAGACAAAGACCGAGACAGAGACAGATACGGAGACAGAGACAGAGACAGAGACTGGGACAGAGACGGAGACAGAGACAGAGGCGCAGACGGAGACAGAGACAGAGACATAGACAGGGACAGCGACAGATTCAGAGGCAGAGATAGACACAGAGACAGAGACAGAGACTGAGACAGAGGCAGAGACAGGGACAGAGACAGAGACAGAGACAGAGACAGAGACAAAGACAGAGACATATACAGAGACAGGGACAGAGACGGAGACAAATACCGAGACAGAGACAGAGACGGAGACAGTGACAGAGACAGAGACAGATACAGAGACGGAGACAAAGACCGAGACAGACGCAGAGACTGAGACAGAGGCAGAAACAGAGACAGAGACAGAGACAGAGACAGATACACAGACAGAGACAGAGACGGAGACAAATACCGAGACAGGGACAGAGACGGAGACAGAGACAGAGGGAGAGACAGCGACAGAGACAGAGACAGAGACAGAGACGGAGACAGAGGCAGAGACGCAGCCAGGGACAGAGACAGAGACAGAGACAGAGACAGAGACAGATACGGAGACAGTGACAGAGGCAGAGACAGAGACAGAGACAGAGACAGAGACAGAGACAGAGACAGAGACAGAGACAGAGACAGAGACAGAGACAGAGACAGAGACAGAGACAGAGACACAGACAGAGACACAGACAGAGACAGAGACAGAGACGGAGACAGAGACAGAGACAGAGGAATAGACAGAGACAGAGACAGAGACAGAGACAGAGACAGCGACAGGCACAGGGAGAGGGACAGGGACAGAGACAGAGACAGAGACAGAGACATAGACAGAGACAGAGACAGAGACAGAGACAGAGACAGAGACAGAGACAGGTACAGGGACAGAGGGAGAGACAGAGACACGGACAGAGACAGAGGGGCAGGAGGCAAAATCGGAGGCAGAGGGGCAGGAGACCAAGACGGAGACTAGGACGGAGACAAAGACGGAGACAGAGACAGAGACGGAGACAGTGACAGAGACAGAGACAGGGACAGAGACAGAGACACAGACAGAGACACAGACAGGGACAGAGACAGAGACAGAGACAGAAGCAGAGACAGAGACAGATACGGGGACAGAGACAGAGGCGGAAACAGAGAGAGAGACAGAGACAGAGGCAGAGACAGAGACAGAGACAGAGACAGAGACGGAGACGGAGATAGAGGCAGAGATAGTGGTAGAGACAGAGACAGAGACGAATACAACGACCGAGACAGATTCAGAGACACAGACAGAGACAGCGACAGAGTCAGAGGCAGAGATAGGCACAGAGACAGAGACAGAGACGGAGACAGAGACAGAGACAGAGACAGAGACAGAGACAGATACAGAGACAGAGACAGAGACGGAGACAAATACCGAGACAGAGACGGAGACAGAGACAGAGACAGAGACAGGGACAGAGACAGAGACAGAGACAGAGGCAGAGACAGACGCAGAGACTGAGACAGAGGCAGAGACAGAGACAGAGACAGAGACAGAGACGGAGACAGAGACAGAGTCGGAGACAGAGGCAGAGGCAGAGCCAGGGACAGAGACGGAGACGGAGACAGCGACAGAGACAGAGACAGAGACAGAGACAGAGGCAGAGACAGAGACAGAGACAGAGAGAGAGACAGAGACAGAGACAGAGACAGAGGCAGAGACAGAGCCAGGGACAGAGACGGAGGCAGAGACAGAGGGAGAGACAGCGACAGAGACAGAGACAGAGACAGAGGCAGAGACAGAGACAGAGACAGAGACAGAGACAGAGACAGAGACGGAGATAGAGACAGAGACAGAGACAGAGAGAGAGAGAGAGACAGAGACGGAGACAGAGACGGAGACAGAGACAGAGGCAGAGACAGAGACAGAGACAGAGACAGAGACAGAGACAGAGGCAGAGACAGAGACAGAGACAGAGACAGAGACAGAGACAGAGACAGAGAGAGAGACAGAGACAGAGACAGAGACAGAGACAGAGACAGAGACAGAGACAGAGACGGAGACAGAGACAGAGTCGGAGACAGAGGCAGAGGCAGAGCCAGGGACAGAGACGGAGACGGAGACAGCGACAGAGACAGAGACAGAGACAGAGGCAGAGACATAGACAGAGACAGAGAGAGAGACAGAGACAGAGACAGAGACAGAGACAGAGACAGAGATAGAGACAGGGACAGAGACAGAGACAGGGACAGAGGGAGAGACAGAGACACGGACAGAGACAGAGGGACTGGAGACAAAGTCGGAGGCAGAGGGGCAGGAGACAAAGACGGAGACTAGGACGGAGACAAAGACGGAGAGAGAGACAGAGACGGAGACAGTGACAGAGACAGAGACAGGTACAGAGACAAAGACAGAGACAGAGACAGAGACAGAGACAGAGACAGAGACAGAGACAGAGACAGAGACAGAGACAGAGACAGAGACAGAGACAGAGACAGAGACAGAGACAGAGACAGAGACAGAGACAGAGACAGAGACATAGACAGGGACAGCGACAGATTCAGAGGCAGAGATAGACACAGAGACAGAGACAGAGACTGAGACAGAGGCAGAGACAGGGACAGAGACAGAGACAGAGACAGAGACAGAGACAGAGACAAAGACAGAGACATATACAGAGACAGCGACAGAGACGGAGACAAATACCGAGACAGAGACAGAGACGGAGACAGTGACAGAGACAGAGACAGATACAGAGACGGAGACAAAGACCGAGACAGACGCAGAGACTGAGACAGAGGCAGAAACAGAGACAGAGACAGAGACAGAGACAGATACACAGACAGAGACAGAGACGGAGACAAATACCGAGACAGGGACAGAGACGGAGACAGAGACAGAGGGAGAGACAGCGACAGAGACAGAGACAGAGACAGAGACGGAGACAGAGGCAGAGACGCAGCCAGGGACAGAGACAGAGACAGAGACAGAGACAGAGACAGATACGGAGACAGTGACAGAGGCAGAGACAGAGACAGAGACAGAGACAGAGACAGAGACAGAGACAGAGACAGAGACAGAGACAGAGACAGAGACAGAGACAGAGACAGAGACAGAGACACAGACAGAGACACAGACAGAGACAGAGACAGAGACGGAGACAGAGACAGAGACAGAGGAATAGACAGAGACAGAGACAGAGACAGAGACAGAGACAGCGACAGGCACAGGGAGAGGGACAGGGACAGAGACAGAGACAGAGACAGAGACATAGACAGAGACAGAGACAGAGACAGAGACAGAGACAGAGACAGAGACAGAGACAGGTACAGGGACAGAGGGAGAGACAGAGACACGGACAGAGACAGAGGGGCAGGAGGCAAAATCGGAGGCAGAGGGGCAGGAGACCAAGACGGAGACTAGGACGGAGACAAAGACGGAGACAGAGACAGAGACGGAGACAGTGACAGAGACAGAGACAGGGACAGAGACAGAGACACAGACAGAGACACAGACAGGGACAGAGACAGAGACAGAGACAGAAGCAGAGACAGAGACAGATACGGGGACAGAGACAGAGGCGGAAACAGAGAGAGAGACAGAGACAGAGGCAGAGACAGAGACAGAGACAGAGACAGAGACGGAGACGGAGATAGAGGCAGAGATAGTGGTAGAGACAGAGACAGAGACGAATACAACGACCGAGACAGATTCAGAGACGCAGACAGAGACAGCGACAGAGTCAGAGGCAGAGATAGGCACAGAGACAGAGACAGAGACGGAGACAGAGACAGAGACAGAGACAGAGACAGAGACAGATACAGAGACAGAGACAGAGACGGAGACAAATACCGAGACAGAGACGGAGACAGAGACAGAGACAGAGACAGGGACAGAGACAGAGACAGAGACAGAGGCAGAGACAGACGCAGAGACTGAGACAGAGGCAGAGACAGAGACAGAGACAGAGACAGAGACGGAGACAGAGACAGAGTCGGAGACAGAGGCAGAGGCAGAGCCAGGGACAGAGACGGAGACGGAGACAGCGACAGAGACAGAGACAGAGACAGAGACAGAGGCAGAGACAGAGACAGAGACAGAGAGAGAGACAGAGACAGAGACAGAGACAGAGGCAGAGACAGAGCCAGGGACAGAGACGGAGGCAGAGACAGAGGGAGAGACAGCGACAGAGACAGAGACAGAGACAGAGGCAGAGACAGAGACAGAGACAGAGACAGAGACAGAGACAGAGACGGAGATAGAGACAGAGACAGAGACAGAGAGAGAGAGAGAGACAGAGACGGAGACAGAGACGGAGACAGAGACAGAGGCAGAGACAGAGACAGAGACAGAGACAGAGACAGAGACAGAGGCAGAGACAGAGACAGAGACAGAGACAGAGACAGAGACAGAGACAGAGACAGAGACAGAGAGAGAGACAGAGACAGAGACAGAGACAGAGACAGAGACAGAGACAGAGACAGAGACAGAGACTGGGACAGAGACGGAGACGGAGTCAGAGGCGCAGACGGAGACAGAGACAGAGACGGAGACAGAGACAGAGACAGAGACAGAGACAGAGACAGAGACAGAGAGAGAGACAGAGACAGAGACAGAGACAGAGACAGAGACAGAGACAGAGACAGAGACAGAGACAGAGACTGGGACAGAGACGGAGACGGAGTCAGAGGCGCAGACGGAGACAGAGACAGAGACATAGACAGGGACAGCGACAAATTCAGAGGCACAGATAGACACAGTGACAGAGACAGAGACTGAGACAGAGACAGAGACAGAGACAGAGACAGAGACAGAGACAGAGACAGAGACAGAGACAGAGACAGAGACAGAGACAGAGACAGAGACAGAGACAGAGACAGATACAGAGACAGGGACAGAGACGGAGACAAATACCGAGACAGAGGCAGAGACGGAGACAGTGACAGAGACAGAGACAGAGACAGAGACGGAGACAAAGACCGAGACAGACGCAGAGACAGAGACAGAGACAGAGACAGAGACAGAGACAGAGACAGAGACAGAGACAGAGACAGAGACAGACAGAGACAGAGAGAGAGACAGAGACAGAGGCAGAGACAGAGACAGAGACGGAGACAGAGACAGAGAGAGAGACAGAGACAGAGGCAGAGACAGAGACAGAGACGGAGACGCAGACGGAGATAGAGGCAGAGACAGAGACAGAGACAGAGACAGGGACGAATACAAAGACCGAGACAGAGTCAGAGACACAGACAGAGACAGATACAGAGACAGAGACAGAGACGGAGACAAAGACCGAGACAGAGGCAGAGACAGATGCAGAGACAGAGACAGAGACGGAGACAGAGACGGAGATAGAGACAGAGACAGAGACAGAGACGGTGACAGAGCCAGAGACAGAGACAAAGACAGAGACAGAGACAGAGACAGAGACAGAGACAGAGACAGAGGCAGAGACAGAGACAGATACGGAGACAGAGACAGAGACAGAGACTGGGACAGAGACGGACACAAGGACAGAGGCGCAGACGGAGACAGAGACAGAGACAGAGACAGAGACAGAGACAGAGACAGAGACAGAGACAGAGACAGAGACAGAGACGGAGACAAAGACCGAGACAGAGACAGATACGGAGACAGAGACAGAGACAGAGAGTGGGACAGAGACGGAGACAGAGACAGAGGCGCAGACGGAGACAGAGACAGAGACATAGACAGGGACAGCGACAAATTCAGAGGCAGAGATAGACACAGAGACAGAGACAGAGACTGAGACAGAGACAGCGACAGAGACAGAGACAGAGACAGAGACAGAGACAGAGACAGAGACAGAGACAGAGACAGAGACAGAGACAGAGACAGAGACAGAGACAGATACAGAGACAGGGACAGAGACGGCGACAAATACCGAGACAGAGACAGAGACGGAGACAGTGACAGAGACAGAGACAGAGGCAGAGACGGAGACAAAGACCGAGACAGAGACAGATACGGAGACAGAGACAGAGACAGAGACTGGGACAGAGACGGAGACAGAGACAGAGGCGCAGACGGAGACAGAGACAGAGACATAGACAGGGACAGCGACAGAGTCAGAGGCAGAGATAGACACAGAGACAGAGACAGAGACTGAGACAGAGACAGAGACAGAGACAGAGACGGAGACAAAGACCGAGACAGAGACAGATACGGAGACAGAGACAGAGACAGAGAGTGGGACAGATACGAAGACAGAGACAGAGGCGCAGACGGGGACAGAGACAGAGACATAGACAGGGACAGCGACAAATTCAGAGGCAGAGATAGACACAGAGACAGAGACAGAGACTGAGACAGAGACAGAGACAGAGACAGAGACAGAGACAGAGACAGAGACAGAGACAGATACAGAGACAGGGACAGAGACGGCGACAAATACCGAGACAGAGACAGAGACGGAGACAGTGACAGAGACAGAGACAGAGACAGAGACGGAGACAAAGACCGAGACAGACGCAGAGACTGAGACAGAGGCAGAAACAGAGACAGAGACAGAGACAGAGACAGAGACAGAGACAGAGACAGAGACAGAGACAGCGGCAGAGCCAGGGACAGAGACGGAGACAGAGACAGAGACAGAGACAGAGACAGAGACAGAGACAGAGACAGAGACAGGGACAGAGACAGAGACAGAGACAGAGACAGAGGCAGAGACAGAGACAGAGACAGAGACAGAGACAGAGACAGGGA
Organism: Megachile willughbiella; assembly: GCA_945859595.2. Classification (NCBI taxonomy): domain Eukaryota; kingdom Metazoa; phylum Arthropoda; class Insecta; order Hymenoptera; family Megachilidae; genus Megachile; species Megachile willughbiella. Next base: position 631,662 of record CAMAOD020000105.1, read on the forward strand.
CAGAGACAGAGACACAGACAGAGACAGAGACAGGGACAGAGACAGAGACAGAGACAGAGACAGAGACAGAGACAGAGGCAGAGACAGAGACAGAGATGGAGACAGAGACAGAGACAGAGACAGAGACAGAGACAGAGAGAGAGAGAGAGACAGAGACAGAGACAGAGACAGAGACAGAGACAGAGACAGAGACGGAGACAGAGACAGAGTCGGAGACAGAGGCAGAGACAGAGACAGATACGGGGACAGAGACAGAGTCAGAAACAGAGAGAGAGACAGAGACAGAGGCAGAGACAGAGACAGAGACAGAGACAGAGACAGAGACGGAGACGGAGATAGAGGCAGAGATAGTGGTAGAGACAGAGACAGAGACGAATACAACGACCGAGACAGATTCAGAGACACAGACAGAGACAGCGACAGAGTCAGAGGCAGAGATAGGCACAGAGACAGAGACAGAGACGGAGACAGAGACAGAGACAGAGACAGAGACAGAGACAGAGACAGAGACAGATACAGAGACAGAGACAGAGACGGAGACAAATACCGAGACAGAGACAGAGACGGAGACAGTGACAGAGGCAGAGACAGAGACAGAGACGGAGACAAAGACCGAGACAGACGCAGAGACTGAGACAGAGGCAGAGACATAGACATAGACAGAGACAGTGACAGAGACAGAGACAGAGACAGAGACAGAAACAGAGATAGTGACAGAGACAGAGACAGAGGCAGAGACAGGGACAGAGACAGAGACAGAGACAGAGACAGAGACAGAGACAGAGACAGTGACAGAGACAGAGACAGAGACAGAGGCGGAGACAGAGACAGTGGCAGAGACAGAAGCAGAGACAGAGACAGAGACAGAGACAGAGACAGAGACAGAGACAGAGACAGGGGGAGAGATAGCGACAGAGACAGGGACAGAGACAGGGACAGAGACAGAGAGAGAGACAGAGACAGAGACAGAGACAGAGACAGAGGCAGAGACAGAGACAGAGACAGAGACAGAGGCAGGGACAGAGACATAGACAGAGACAGAGACAGAGAGAGAGACAGAGACAGAAACAGTGCCAGAGACAGGAGCAGAGCCAGAGACAGAGACAGAGACAGAGACAGAGACAGAGACAGAGACAGAGACAGAGACAGAAACAGAGACAGAGGCAGGGGGAGAGATAGCGACAGAGACAGGGACAGAGACAGAGGCAGAAACAGAGACAGAGACAGAGACAGAGACAGAGACAGAGACAGAGACAGAGACAGAGACAGAGGCAGAGCCAGGGACAGAGACAGAGACAGAGACAGGGGCAGAGACAGAGACAGAGATGGAGACAGAGGCAGAGACGCAGCCAGGGACAGAGACAGAGACAGAGACAGAGACTGAGACTGAGACAGAGATAGAGGCGGTGACAGAGTCAGAGACGGAGACAGAGACAGAGACAGAGCCAGGGACAGAAACAGAGACAGAGGGAGAGACAGCGACAGAGGCAGAGGCAGAGACAGAAACAGAGACAGAGACAGAGACAGAGACAGAGACGGAGACAGAGACGGAGACAAAGACCGAGACAGAGACAGATACGGAGACAGAGACAGAGACAGAGACTGGGACAGAGACGGAGACAGAGACAGAGGCGCAGACGGGGACAGAGACAGAGACATAGACAGGGACAGCGACAGAGTCAGAGGCAGAGATAGACACAGCGACAGAGACAGAGACTGAGGCAGAGACAGAGACAGAGACAGAGACAGAGACGGAGACAAAGACCGAGACAGACGCAGAGACTGAGACAGAGGCAGAGACAGAGACATAGACAGAGACAGTGACAGAGACAGAGACAGAGACAGAGACAGAGGCAGAGACAGGGACGGAGACAGAGACAGAGACAGAGACAGAGACAGAGACAGTGACAGAGACAGAGACAGAGACAGAGACAGAAACAGAGACAGAGACAGAGACAGAGACAGAGACAGAGGCAGGGACAGAGACAGAGACAGAGACAGAGACGGAGATAGAGACACAGTCCGAGACAGAGACATAGACGGAGACAGACACAGAGGGAGAGACAGCGACAGTGACAGAGACAGAAGCAGAGACAGAGACAGATACGGGGACAGAGACAGAGGCAGAGACAGAGACAGAGACAGAGTCGGAGACAGAGACAGAGACAGAGACAGAGACAGAGACAGTGACAGAGACAGAGACAGAGACAGAGACAGAAACAGAGACAGAGACAGAGACAGAGGCAGAGACACAGACGGAGACAGAGACAGAGACAGAGACAGAGACAGAGACAGAGACAGAGACAGAGACAGAGACAGAGACAGAGACAGAGACAGAGACAGAGACAGAGACAGAGACAGAGACAGAGACAGAGACAGAGACAGAGACAGAGACAGAGACAGAGACAGAGACAGAGACAGAGACAGAGACAGAGACAGAGACAGAGACAGAGACGGAGACAAAGACCGAGACAGAGACAGAGACGGAGACAGAGGCAGAGACAGAGGCAGAGACAGAGCCAGGGACAGAGACGGAGACAGAGACAGAGGGAGAGACAGCGACAGAGACAGAGACAGATACAGAGGCAGAGACAGAGACAGAGACAGAGACAGAGACAGAGACAGAGACGGAGATAGAGACAGAGACAGAGATAGAGACGGAGACAGAGGCAGAGACAGAGCCAGGGACAGAGACAGAGACAGAGACAGAGGGAGAGACAGCGACGGAGGCAGAGGCAGAGACAGAAACAGAGACAGAGACAGAGACAGGGACAGAGACAGAGACGGAGACAAAGACCGAGACAGAGACAGATACGGAGACAGAGACAGAGACAGAGACTGGGACAGAGACCGAGACAGAGACAGAGGCGCAGACGGAGACAGAGACAGAGACAGAGACAGAGACAGAGACAGAGACAGAGACAGAGACAGAGACAGAGACAGAGACAGAGACAGAGACAGAGACAGAGACAGAGACAGAGACAGAGACAGAGACAGAGACAGAGACAGAGACAGAGACAGAGACAGAGACAGAGACAGAGACAGAGACAGAGACAGAGACAGAGACAGAGGCAGAGACAGAGGCGGAGACAAAGACCGAGACAGAGACAGATACGGAGACAGAGACAGAGACAGAGACTGGGACAGAGACGGAGACAGAGACAGAGGCGCAGACGGAGACAGAGACAGAGACATAGACAGGGACAGCGACAGATTCAGAGGCAGAGATAGACACAGAGACAGAGACAGAGACTGAGACAGAGGCAGAGACAGGGACAGAGACAGAGACAGAGACAGAGACAGAGACAAAGACAGAGACATATACAGAGACAGGGACAGAGACGGAGACAAATACCGAGACAGAGACAGAGACGGAGACAGTGACAGAGACAGAGACAGATACAGAGACGGAGACAAAGACCGAGACAGACGCAGAGACTGAGACAGAGGCAGAAACAGAGACAGAGACAGAGACAGAGACAGATACACAGACAGAGACAGAGACGGAGACAAATACCGAGACAGGGACAGAGACGGAGACAGAGACAGAGGGAGAGACAGCGACAGAGACAGAGACAGAGACAGAGACGGAGACAGAGGCAGAGACGCAGCCAGGGACAGAGACAGAGACAGAGACAGAGACAGAGACAGATACGGAGACAGTGACAGAGGCAGAGACAGAGACAGAGACAGAGACAGAGACAGAGACAGAGACAGAGACAGAGACAGAGACAGAGACACAGACAGAGACACAGACAGAGACAGAGACAGAGACGGAGACAGAGACAGAGACAGAGGAATAGACAGAGACAGAGACAGAGACAGAGACAGAGACAGCGACAGGCACAGGGAGAGGGACAGGGACAGAGACAGAGACAGAGACAGAGACATAGACAGAGACAGAGACAGAGACAGAGACAGAGACAGAGACAGAGACAGGTACAGGGACAGAGGGAGAGACAGAGACACGGACAGAGACAGTGGGGCAGGAGGCAAAATCGGAGGCAGAGGGGCAGGAGACCAAGACGGAGACTAGGACGGAGACAAAGACGGAGACAGAGACAGAGACGGAGACAGTGACAGAGACAGAGACAGGGACAGAGACAGAGACACAGACAGAGACACAGACAGGGACAGAGACAGAGACAGAGACAGAAGCAGAGACAGAGACAGATACGGGGACAGAGACAGAGGCGGAAACAGAGAGAGAGACAGAGACAGAGGCAGAGACAGAGACAGAGACAGAGACAGAGACGGAGACGGAGATAGAGGCAGAGATAGTGGTAGAGACAGAGACAGAGACGAATACAACGACCGAGACAGATTCAGAGACACAGACAGAGACAGCGACAGAGTCAGAGGCAGAGATAGGCACAGAGACAGAGACAGAGACGGAGACAGAGACAGAGACAGAGACAGAGACAGAGACAGATACAGAGACAGAGACAGAGACGGAGACAAATACCGAGACAGAGACGGAGACAGAGACAGAGACAGAGACTGGGACAGAGACAGAGACAGAGACAGAGGCAGAGACAGACGCAGAGACTGAGACAGAGGCAGAGACAGAGACAGAGACAGAGACAGAGACAGAGACGGAGACAGAGACAGAGTCGGAGACAGAGGCAGAGGCAGAGCCAGGGACAGAGACGGAGACGGAGACAGCGACAGAGACAGAGACAGAGACAGAGACAGAGGCAGAGACAGAGACGGAGACAAAGACCGAGACAGAGACAGAGACAGAGACAGAGGCAGAGACAGAGCCAGGGACAGAGACGGAGGCAGAGACAGAGGGAGAGACAGAGACGGAGACAAATACCGAGACAGGGACAGAGACGGAGACAGAGACAGAGGGAGAGACAGCGACAGAGACAGAGACAGAGACAGAGGCAGAGACAGAGACAGAGACAGAGACAGAGACAGAGACAGAGACGGAGATAGAGACAGAGACAGAGACAGAGAGAGAGAGAGAGACAGAGACAGAGACAGAGACGGAGACAGAGACAGAGGCAGAGACAGAGACAGAGACAGAGACAGAGACAGAGACAGAGGCAGAGACAGAGACAGAGACAGAGACATAGACAGGGACAGCGACAAATTCAGAGGCACAGATAGACACAGAGACAGAGACAGAGACTGAGACAGAGACAGAGACAGAGACAGAGACAGAGTCGGAGACAGAGGCAGAGGCAGAGCCAGGGACAGAGACGGAGACGGAGACAGCGACAGAGACAGAGACAGAGACAGAGGCAGAGACAGAGACAGAGACAGAGAGAGAGACAGAGACAGAGACAGAGAGAGAGACAGAGACAGAGGCAGAGACAGAGACGGAGACAGAGACAGAGACAGAGACAGAGACAGAGACAGAGACAGAGAGAGAGACAGAGACAGAGACAGAGACAGAGACAGAGACAGAGACAGAGACTGGGACAGAGACGGAGACAGAGTCAGAGGCGCAGACGGAGACAGAGACAGAGACATAGACAGGGACAGCGACAAATTCAGAGGCACAGATAGACACAGAGACAGAGACAGAGACTGAGACAGAGACAGAGACAGAGACAGAGACAGAGACAGAGACAGAGACAGAGACAGAGACAGAGACAGAGACAGAGACAGAGACAGAGACAGAGACAGAGACAGAGACAGATACAGAGACAGGGACAGAGACGGAGACAAATACCGAGACAGAGGCAGAGACGGAGACAGTGACAGAGACAGAGACAGAGACAGAGACAGAGACGGAGACAAAGACCGAGACAGACGCAGAGACAGAGACAGAGACAGAGACAGAGACAGAGACAGCGACAGGCACAGGGAGAGGGACAGGGACAGAGAC
>CAMAOD020000105.1:642500-647500 GCA_945859595.2 Megachile willughbiella
AGATAGCGACAGAGACAGGGACAGAGACAGGGACAGAGACAGAGAGAGAGACAGAGACAGAGACAGAGACAGAGACAGAGGCAGAGACAGAGACAGAGACAGAGACAGAGGCAGGGACAGAGACAGAGACAGAGACAGAGGCAGAGACAGAGACAGAGATGGAGACAGAGACAGAGACAGAGACAGAGACAGAGACAGAGAGAGAGACAGAGACAGAGACAGAGACAGAGACAGAGACAGAGACAGAGACAGAGACGGAGACAGAGACAGAGTCGGAGACAGAGGCAGAGACAGAGACAGATACGGGGACAGAGACAGAGTCAGAAACAGAGAGAGAGACAGAGACAGAGACAGAGACAGAGACAGAGACAGAGACAGAGACAGAGACGGAGACGGAGATAGAGGCAGAGATAGTGGTAGAGACAGAGACAGAGACGAATACAACGACCGAGACAGATTCAGAGACACAGACAGAGACAGCGACAGAGTCAGAGGCAGAGATAGGCACAGAGACAGAGACAGAGACGGAGACAGAGACAGAGACAGAGACAGAGACAGAGACAGAGACAGAGACAGATACAGAGACAGAGACAGAGACGGAGACAAATACCGAGACAGAGACGGAGACAGAGACAGAGACAGAGACAGGGACAGAGACAGAGACAGAGACAGAGGCAGAGACAGACGCAGAGACTGAGACAGAGGCAGAGACAGAGACAGAGACAGAGACAGAGACAGAGACAGAGACAGAGACGGAGACAAATACCGAGACAGAGACAGAGACGGAGACAGTGACAGAGGCAGAGACAGAGACAGAGACGGAGACAAAGACCGAGACAGACGCAGAGACTGAGACAGAGGCAGAGACATAGACATAGACAGAGACAGTGACAGAGACAGAGACAGAGACAGAGACAGAAACAGAGATAGTGACAGAGACAGAGACAGAGGCAGAGACAGGGACAGAGACAGAGACAGAGACAGAGACAGAGACAGAGACAGAGACAGAGACAGAGACAGGGACAGAGACAGAGACACAGACAGAGACAGAGACAGGGACAGAGACAGAGACAGAGACAGAGACAGAGACAGAGACAGAGGCAGAGACAGAGACAGAGATGGAGACAGAGACAGAGACAGAGACAGAGACAGAGACAGAGAGAGAGACAGAGACAGAGACAGAGACAGAGACAGAGACAGAGACAGAGACGGAGACAGAGACAGAGTCGGAGACAGAGGCAGAGACAGAGACAGATACGGGGACACAGACAGAGTCAGAAACAGAGAGAGAGACAGAGACAGAGGCAGATACAGAGACAGAGACAGAGACAGAGACAGAGACGGAGACGGAGATAGAGGCAGAGATAGTGGTAGAGACAGAGACAGAGACGAATACAACGACCGAGACAGATTCAGAGACACAGACAGAGACAGCGACAGAGTCAGAGGCAGAGATAGGCACAGAGACAGAGACAGAGACGGAGACAGAGACAGAGACAGAGACAGAGACAGAGACAGAGACAGAGACAGATACAGAGACAGAGACAGAGACGGAGACAAATACCGAGACAGAGACAGAGACGGAGACAGTGACAGAGGCAGAGACAGAGACAGAGACGGAGACAAAGACCGAGACAGACGCAGAGACTGAGACAGAGGCAGAGACATAGACATAGACAGAGACAGTGACAGAGACAGAGACAGAGACAGAGACAGAAACAGAGATAGTGACAGAGACAGAGACAGAGGCAGAGACAGGGACAGAGACAGAGACAGAGACAGAGACAGAGACAGAGACAGAGACAGAGACAGTGACAGAGACAGAGACAGAGACAGAGGCGGAGACAGAGACAGTGGCAGAGACAGAAGCAGAGACAGAGACAGAGACAGAGACAGAGACAGAGACAGAGACAGAGACAGGGGGAGAGATAGCGACAGAGACAGGGACAGAGACAGGGACAGAGACAGAGAGAGAGACAGAGACAGAGACAGAGACAGAGACAGAGGCAGAGACAGAGACAGAGACAGAGACAGAGGCAGGGACAGAGACATAGACAGAGACAGAGACAGAGAGAGAGACAGAGACAGAAACAGTGCCAGAGACAGGAGCAGAGCCAGAGACAGAGACAGAGACAGAGACAGAGACAGAGACAGAAACAGAGACAGAGGCAGGGGGAGAGATAGCGACAGAGACAGGGACAGAGACAGAGGCAGAAACAGAGACAGAGACAGAGACAGAGACAGAGACAGAGACAGAGACAGAGACAGAGACAGAGACAGAGGCAGAGCCAGGGACAGAGACAGAGACAGAGACAGGGGCAGAGACAGAGACAGAGATGGAGACAGAGGCAGAGACGCAGCCAGGAACAGAGACAGAGACAGAGACAAATACGGAGACAGAGACAGAGACAGAGACTGGGACAGAGACGGAGACAGAGACAGAGGCGCAGACGGGGACAGAGACAGAGACATAGACAGGGACAGCGACAGAGACAGAGACAGAGACAGAGACAGAGACAGAGACAGAGACAGAGACAGAGACAGAGACAGAGACAGAGACAGAGACAGAGACAGAGACAGAGACAGAGACAGAGACAGAGACAGAGACAGAGACAGAGACAGAGACAGAGACAGAGACAGAGACAGAGGCAGAGACAGAGGCGGAGACAAAGACCGAGACAGAGACAGATACGGAGACAGAGACAGAGACAGAGACTGGGACAGAGACGGAGACAGAGACAGAGGCGCAGACGGAGACAGAGACAGAGACATAGACAGGGACAGCGACAGATTCAGAGGCAGAGATAGACACAGAGACAGAGACAGAGACTGAGACAGAGGCAGAGACAGGGACAGAGACAGAGACAGAGACAGAGACAGAGACAAAGACAGAGACATATACAGAGACAGGGACAGAGACGGAGACAAATACCGAGACAGAGACAGAGACGGAGACAGTGACAGAGACAGAGACAGATACAGAGACGGAGACAAAGACCGAGACAGACGCAGAGACTGAGACAGAGGCAGAAACAGAGACAGAGACAGAGACAGAGACAGATACACAGACAGAGACAGAGACGGAGACAAATACCGAGACAGGGACAGAGACGGAGACAGAGACAGAGGGAGAGACAGCGACAGAGACAGAGACAGAGACAGAGACGGAGACAGAGGCAGAGACGCAGCCAGGGACAGAGACAGAGACAGAGACAGAGACAGAGACAGATACGGAGACAGTGACAGAGGCAGAGACAGAGACAGAGACAGAGACAGAGACAGAGACAGAGACAGAGACAGAGACAGAGACAGAGACACAGACAGAGACACAGACAGAGACAGAGACAGAGACGGAGACAGAGACAGAGACAGAGACAGAGGAATAGACAGAGACAGAGACAGAGACAGAGACAGAGACAGCGACAGGCACAGGGAGAGGGACAGGGACAGAGACAGAGACAGAGACAGAGACATAGACAGAGACAGAGACAGAGACAGAGACAGAGACAGAGACAGAGACAGGTACAGGGACAGAGGGAGAGACAGAGACACGGACAGAGACAGTGGGGCAGGAGGCAAAATCGGAGGCAGAGGGGCAGGAGACCAAGACGGAGACTAGGACGGAGACAAAGACGGAGACAGAGACAGAGACGGAGACAGTGACAGAGACAGAGACAGGGACAGAGACAGAGACACAGACAGAGACACAGACAGGGACAGAGACAGAGACAGAGACAGAAGCAGAGACAGAGACAGATACGGGGACAGAGACAGAGGCGGAAACAGAGAGAGAGACAGAGACAGAGGCAGAGACAGAGACAGAGACAGAGACAGAGACGGAGACGGAGATAGAGGCAGAGATAGTGGTAGAGACAGAGACAGAGACGAATACAACGACCGAGACAGATTCAGAGACACAGACAGAGACAGCGACAGAGTCAGAGGCAGAGATAGGCACAGAGACAGAGACAGAGACGGAGACAGAGACAGAGACAGAGACAGAGACAGAGACAGATACAGAGACAGAGACAGAGACGGAGACAAATACCGAGACAGAGACGGAGACAGAGACAGAGACAGAGACTGGGACAGAGACAGAGACAGAGACAGAGGCAGAGACAGACGCAGAGACTGAGACAGAGGCAGAGACAGAGACAGAGACAGAGACAGAGACAGAGACGGAGACAGAGACAGAGTCGGAGACAGAGGCAGAGGCAGAGCCAGGGACAGAGACGGAGACGGAGACAGCGACAGAGACAGAGACAGAGACAGAGACAGAGGCAGAGACAGAGACGGAGACAAAGACCGAGACAGAGACAGAGACAGAGACAGAGGCAGAGACAGAGCCAGGGACAGAGACGGAGGCAGAGACAGAGGGAGAGACAGAGACGGAGACAAATACCGAGACAGGGACAGAGACGGAGACAGAGACAGAGGGAGAGACAGCGACAGAGACAGAGACAGAGACAGAGGCAGATACAGAGACAGAGACAGAGACAGAGACAGAGACAGAGACGGAGATAGAGACAGAGACAGAGACAGAGAGAGAGAGAGAGACAGAGACAGAGACAGAGACGGAGACAGAGACAGAGGCAGAGACAGAGACAGAGACAGAGACAGAGACAGAGACAGAGGCAGAGACAGAGACAGAGACAGAGACAGAGACAGAGACAGAGACAGAGACAGAGACAGAGACAGAGAGAGAGACAGAGACAGAGACAGAGACAGAGACAGAGACAGAGACAGAGACAGAGACGGAGACAGAGACAGAGTCGGAGACAGAGGCAGAGGCAGAGCCAGGGACAGAGACGGAGACGGAGACAGCGACAGAGACAGAGACAGAGACAGAGGCAGAGACAGAGACAGAGACAGAGAGAGAGACAGAGACAGAGACAGAGAGAGAGACAGAGACAGAGGCAGAGACAGAGACGGAGACAGAGACAGAGACAGAGACAGAGACAGAGACAGAGACAGAGAGAGAGACAGAGACAGAGACAGAG
>CAMAOD020000105.1:655000-772500 GCA_945859595.2 Megachile willughbiella
AGAGACGGAGACAGAGACAGAGACAGAGACAGAGACAGAGACAGAGACAGATACAGATACAGAGACAGAGACAGAGACGGAGACAAATACCGAGACAGAGACGGAGACAGAGACAGAGACAGAGACAGGGACAGAGACAGAGACAGAGACAGAGGCAGAGACAGACGCAGAGACTGAGACAGAGGCAGAGACAGAGACAGAGACAGAGACAGAGACAGAGACAGAGACAGAGACGGAGACAAATACCGAGACAGAGACAGAGACGGAGACAGTGACAGAGGCAGAGACAGAGACAGAGACGGAGACAAAGACCGAGACAGACGCAGAGACTGAGACAGAGGCAGAGACATAGACATAGACAGAGACAGTGACAGAGACAGAGACAGAGACAGAGACAGAAACAGAGATAGTGACAGAGACAGAGACAGAGGCAGAGACAGGGACAGAGACAGAGACAGAGACAGAGACAGAGACAGAGACAGAGACAGTGACAGAGACAGAGACAGAGACAGAGGCGGAGACAGAGACAGTGGCAGAGACAGAAGCAGAGCCAGAGACAGAGACAGAGACAGAGACAGAGACAGAGACAGAGACAGAGACAGGGGGAGAGATAGCGACAGAGACAGGGACAGAGACAGGGACAGAGACAGAGAGAGAGACAGAGACAGAGACAGAGACAGAGACAGAGGCAGAGACAGAGACAGAGACAGAGACAGAGGCAGGGACAGAGACATAGACAGAGACAGAGACAGAGAGAGAGACAGAGACAGAAACAGTGGCAGAGACAGGAGCAGAGCCAGAGACAGAGACAGAGACAGAGACAGAGACAGAGACAGAGACAGAGACAGAGACAGAAACAGAGACAGAGGCAGGGGGAGAGATAGCGACAGAGACAGGGACAGAGACAGAGGCAGAGGCAGAAACAGAGACAGAGACAGAGACAGAGACAGAGACAGAGACAGAGACAGAGACAGAGACAGAGGCAGAGCCAGGGACAGAGACAGAGACAGAGACAGGGGCAGAGACAGAGACAGAGATGGAGACAGAGGCAGAGACGCAGCCAGGGACAGAGACAGAGACAGAGACAGAGACTGAGACTGAGACAGAGATAGAGGCGGTGACAGAGTCAGAGACGGAGACAGAGACAGAGACAGAGCCAGGGACAGAAACAGAGACAGAGGGAGAGACAGCGACAGAGGCAGAGGCAGAGACGGAAACAGAGACAGAGACAGAGACAGAGACAGAGACGGAGACAGAGACGGAGACAAAGACCGAGACAGAGACAGATACGGAGACAGAGACAGAGACAGAGACTGGGACAGAGACGGAGACAGAGACAGAGGCGCAGACGGGGACAGAGACAGAGACATAGACAGGGACAGCGACAGAGTCAGAGGCAGAGATAGACACAGCGACAGAGACAGAGACTGAGGCAGAGACAGAGACAGAGACAGAGACAGAGACGGAGACAAAGACCGAGACAGACGCAGAGACTGAGACAGAGGCAGAGACAGAGACATAGACAGAGACAGTGACAGAGACAGAGACAGAGACAGAGACTGAGACAGAGACAGAAACAGAGACAGAGACAGAGACAGAGACAGAGACAGAGGCAGAGACAGGGACGGAGACAGAGACAGAGACAGAGACAGAGACAGAGACAGATACAGAGACAGAGACAGAGACGGAGACAAATACCGAGACAGAGACGGAGACAGAGACAGAGACAGAGACTGGGACAGAGACAGAGACAGAGACAGAGGCAGAGACAGACGCAGAGACTGAGACAGAGGCAGAGACAGAGACAGAGACAGAGACAGAGACGGAGACAGAGACAGAGTCGGAGACAGAGGCAGAGGCAGAGCCAGGGACAGAGACGGAGACGGAGACAGCGACAGAGACAGAGACAGAGACAGAGACAGAGGCAGAGACAGAGACGGAGACAAAGACCGAGACAGAGACAGAGACAGAGACAGAGGCAGAGACAGAGCCAGGGACAGAGACGGAGGCAGAGACAGAGGGAGAGACAGAGACGGAGACAAATACCGAGACAGGGACAGAGACGGAGACAGAGACAGAGGGAGAGACAGCGACAGAGACAGAGACAGAGACAGAGGCAGAGACAGAGACAGAGACAGAGACAGAGACAGAGACAGAGACGGAGATAGAGACAGAGACAGAGACAGAGAGAGAGAGAGAGACAGAGACAGAGACAGAGACGGAGACAGAGACAGAGGCAGAGACAGAGACAGAGACAGAGACAGAGACAGAGACAGAGACAGAGGCAGAGCCAGGGACAGAGACAGAGACAGAGACAGGGGCAGAGACAGAGACAGAGATGGAGACAGAGGCAGAGACGCAGCCAGGGACAGAGACAGAGACAGAGACAGAGACTGAGACTGAGACAGAGATAGAGGCGGTGACAGAGTCAGAGACGGAGACAGAGACAGAGACAGAGCCAGGGACAGAAACAGAGACAGAGGGAGAGACAGCGACAGAGGCAGAGGCAGAGACAGAAACAGAGACAGAGACAGAGACAGAGACAGAGACGGAGACAGAGACGGAGACAAAGACCGAGACAGAGACAGATACGGAGACAGAGACAGAGACAGAGACTGGGACAGAGACGGAGACAGAGACAGAGGCGCAGACGGGGACAGAGACGGACACAAGGACAGAGGCGCAGACGGAGACAGAGACAGAGACAGAGACAGAGACAGAGACAGAGACAGATACAGAGACAGAGACAGAGACAGAGACAGAGACAGAGACGGAGACAAAGACCGAGACAGACGCAGAGACTGAGACAGAGGCAGAAACAGAGACAGAGACAGAGACAGAGACAGAGACAGAGACAGAGACAGAGACAGAGGCAGAGCCAGGGACAGAGACGGAGACAGAGACAGAGACAGAGACAGAGACAGAGACAGAGACAGAGACAGAGACAGAGACAGGGACAGAGACAGAGACAGAGACAGAGACAGAGACAGAGGCAGAGACAGAGACAGAGACAGAGACAGAGACAGAGACAGGGACAGAGACAGAGACAGAGACAGAGACAGAGACAGAGACAGGGACAGAGACAGAGACAGAGACAGAGACAGAGACAGAGACAGAGGCAGAGACAGAGACAGAGATGGAGACAGAGGCAGACACGCAGCCAGGGACAGAGACAGAGACAGAGACAGAGACAGATGCAGAGACAGAGACAGAGTCGGAGACAGAGGCAGAGGCAGAGCCAGGGACAGAGACGGAGACGGAGACAGCGACAGAGACAGAGACAGAGACAGAGACAGAGACAGTGAGAGAGACAGAGACAGAGGCAGAGACAGAGACAGAGATGGAGACGCAGACGGAGATAGAGGCAGCGACAGAGACAGGGACGGAGACAAAGACCGAGACAGAGGCAGAGACACAGACAGAGACAGAGACAGAGACAGATGCAGAGACAGAGACAGAGACGGAGACAGAGACGGAGATAGAGACAGAGACAGAGACAGAGACGGTGACAGAGGCAGAGACAGAGCCAGAGACAGAGACAAAGACAGAGACAGAGACAGATACGGAGACAGAGACAGAGACAGAGACTGGGACAGAGACGGAGACAGAGTCAGAGGCGCAGACGGAGACAGAGACAGAGACATAGACAGGGACAGCGACAAATTCAGAGGCAGAGATAGACACAGAGACAGAGACAGAGACTGAGACAGAGACAGAGACAGAGACAGAGACAGAGACAGAGACAGAGACAGAGACAGAGACAGAGACAGAGACAGAGACAGAGACAGAGACATAGACAGAGACAGAGACAGAGACAGAGACGGAGACAGTGACAGAGACAGAGGCAGAGACAGAGACGGAGACAAAGACCGAGACAGACGAAGAGACAGAGACAGAGACAGAGACAGAGACAGACAGAGACAGAGACAGAGACAGAGACAGAGACAGAGACAGAGACAGAGGCAGAGACAGAGACAGAGACAGAGACAGAGGCAGAGACAGAGACAGATACGGAGACAGAGACAGAGACAGAGACTGGGACAGAGACGGACACAAGGACAGAGGCGCAGACGGAGACAGAGACAGAGACAGAGACAGAGACAGAGACAGAGACAGAGACAGAGACAGAGACAGAGACAGAGACAGAGACGGAGACAAAGACCGAGACAGAGACAGATACGGAGACAGAGACAGAGACAGAGACTGGGACAGAGACGGAGACAGAGACAGAGGCGCAGACGGAGACAGAGACAGAGACATAGACAGGGACAGCGACAAATTCAGAGGCAGAGATAGACACAGAGACAGAGACAGAGACTGAGACAGAGACAGAGACAGAGACAGAGACAGAGACAGAGACAGAGACAGATACAGAGACAGGGACAGAGACGGAGACAAATACCGAAACAGAGACAGAGACGGATACAGTGACAGAGACAGAGACAGAGACAGAGACGGAGACAAAGACCGAGACAGACGCAGAGACTGAGACAGAGGCAGAAACAGAGACAGAGGCAGAGACAGAGACAGAGACAGAGACAGAGACAGAGACAGAGGCAGAGCCAGGGACAGAGACGGAGACAGAGACAAAGACAGAGACAGAGACAGAGACAGAGACAGAGACAGAGACAGAGACAGAGACAGAGACAGAGACAGGGACAGAGACAGAGACAGAGACAGAGACAGAGACAGAGACAGAGACAGAGACAGAGACAGAGACAGAGACAGAGACAGAGACAGAGACAGAGACAGAGACAGAGACAGAGACAGAGACAGAGACAGAGACAGAGACAGAGACAGAGACAGAGACAGAGACAGAGACAGAGACAGAGACAGAGACAGAGACAGAGGGAGAGACAGCGACAGAGACAGAGACAGAGAGAGGCAGAGACAGAGACAGAGACAGAGACAGAGACAGAGACAGAGACAGAGACAGAGACGGAGATAGAGACAGAGACAGAGTTAGAGACGGAGACAGAGGCAGAGACAGAGCCAGGGACAGAGACAGAGACAGAGACAGAGGGAGAGACAGCGACGGAGGCAGAGGCAGAGACAGAAACAGAGACAGAGACAGAGACAGGGACAGAGACAGAGACGGAGACAACGACCGAGACAGAGACAGATACGGAGACAGAGACAGAGACAGAGACTGGGACAGAGACGGAGACAGAGACAGAGGCGCAGACGGAGACAGAGACAGAGACAGAGACAGAGACAGAGACAGAGACAGAGACAGAGACAGAGACAGAGACAGAGACAGAGACAGAGACAGAGACAGAGACAGAGACAGAGACAGAGACAGAGACAGAGACAGAGACAGAGACAGAGACAGAGACAGAGACAGAGACAGAGACAGAGACAGAGACAGAGACAGAGACAGAGACAGAGACAGAGACAGAGACAGAGACAGAGACAGAGACAGAGGCGGAGACAAAGACCGAGACAGAGACAGATACGGAGACAGAGACAGAGACAGAGACTGGGACAGAGACGGAGACAGAGACAGAGGCGCAGACGGAGACAGAGACAGAGACATAGACAGGGACAGCGACAGATTCAGAGACAGAGACAGAGACAGAGACAGAGACAGAGGCAGAGACAGGGACAGAGACAGAGACAGAGACAGAGACAAAGACAGAGACAGATACAGAGACAGGGACAGAGACGGAGACAAAGACCGAGACAGACGCAGAGACTGAGACAGAGGCAGAAACAGAGACAGAGACAGAGACAGAGACAGAGACAGAGACAGATACACAGACAGAGACAGAGACAGAGACGGAGACAAATACCGAGACAGCGACAGAGACAGAGACAGAGACAGAGACGGAGACAGAGGCAGAGACGCAGCCAGGGACAGAGACAGAGACAGAGACAGAGACAGAGACAGAGACAGAGACAGAGACAGAGACACAGACAGAGACACAGACAGAGACAGAGACAGAGACGGAGACAGAGACAGAGACAGAGGAATAGACAGAGACAGAGACAGAGACAGAGACAGCGACAGGCACAGGGAGAGGGACAGGGACAGAGACAGAGACAGAGACAGAGACATAGACAGAGACAGAGACAGAGACAGAGACAGAGACAGAGACAGAGACAGAGACAGGTACAGGGACAGAGGGAGAGACAGAGACACGGACAGAGACAGAGGGGCAGGAGGCAAAATCGGAGGCAGAGGGGCAGGAGACCAAGACGGAGACTAGGACGAAGGCAAAGACGGAGACAGAGACAGAGACGGAGACAGTGACAGAGACAGAGACAGGGACAGAGACAGAGACACAGACAGAGACAGAGACAGGGACAGAGACAGAGACAGAGACAGAGACAGAGACAGAGACAGAGACAGAGACAGAGACAGAGACAGAGACAGAGACAGAGACAGAGACAGAGACAGAGACAGAGGCAGAGACAAAGACAGAGACAGAAAGAGAGAGAGAGACAGAGACATAGACAGAGACGGAGACAGAGACAGAGACAGAGACGGAGACGGAGATAGAGGCAGAGATAGTGGTAGAGACAGAGACAGAGACGAATACAACGACCGAGACAGATTCAGAGACACAGACAGAGACAGAGACAGAGACAGAGACAGAGACGGAGACATAGACCGAGACAGAGGCAGAGACACAGACAGAGACAGAGACAGAGACGGAGGCAGAGACAGAGACAGAGACAGAGACAGAGACAGAGACAGAGACAGAGACAGAGACGGGGATAGAGACAGAGACAGAGACAGAGACATAGACGGAGACAGAGACAGAGGGAGAGACAGCGACAGAGACAGAGACAGAAGCAGAGACAGAGACAGATACGGGGACAGAGACAGAGGCAGAAACAGAGAGAGAGACAGAGACAGAGGCAGAGACAGAGACAGAGACAGAGACAGAGACGGAGACGGAGACAAATACCGAAACAGAGACAGAGACGGATACAGTGACAG
Source organism: Megachile willughbiella (assembly GCA_945859595.2). Classification (NCBI taxonomy): domain Eukaryota; kingdom Metazoa; phylum Arthropoda; class Insecta; order Hymenoptera; family Megachilidae; genus Megachile; species Megachile willughbiella. The sequence continues at coordinate 661,947 of CAMAOD020000105.1, forward strand.
AGACAGAGACAGAGACAGAGACGGAGACAGAGACAGAGACAGAGACAGAGACAGAGACAGAGACAGAGACAGAGACGGAGACAAAGACAGAGACAGAGACAGAGACAGAGACAGAGACAGAGACAGAGACTGGGACAGAGACGGAGACAGAGACAGAGGCGCAGACGGAGACAGAGACAGAGACAGGGACAGAGACGGAGACAAATACCGAGACAGAGTCAGAGACGGAGACAGTGACAGAGACAGAGACAGATACAGAGACGGAGACAAAGACCGAGACAGACGCAGAGACTGAGACAGAGGCAGAAACAGAGACAGAGACAGAGACAGAGACAGAGACAGATACACAGACAGAGACAGAGACAGAGACGGAGACAAATACCGAGACAGGGACAGAGACGGAGACAGAGACAGAGGGAGAGACAGCGACAGAGACAGAGACAGAGACAGAGACGGAGACAGAGGCAGAGACGCAGCCAGGGACAGAGACAGAGACAGAGACAGAGACAGAGACAGATACGGAGACAGTGACAAAGGCAGAGACAGAGACAGAGACAGAGACAGAGACAGAGACAGAGACAGAGACAGAGACAGAGACAGAGACAGAGACACAGACAGAGACACAGACAGAGACAGAGACAGAGACGGAGACAGAGACAGAGACAGAGGAATAGACAGAGACAGAGACAGAGACAGAGACAGCGACAGGCACAGGGAGAGGGACAGGGACAGAGACAGAGACAGAGACAGAGACATAGACAGAGACAGAGACAGAGACAGAGACAGAGACAGAGACAGAGACAGAGACAGGTTCAGGGACAGAGGGAGAGACAGAGACACGGACAGAGACAGAGGGGCAGGAGGCAAAATCGGAGGCAGAGGGGCAGGAGACCAAGACGGAGACTAGGACGGAGACAAAGACGGAGACAGAGACAGAGACGGAGACAGTGACAGAGACAGAGACAGGGACAGAGACAGAGACACAGACAGAGACAGAGACAGGGACAGAGACAGAGACAGAGACAGAGACAGAGACAGAGACAGAGACAGAGACAGAGACAGAGACAGAGACAGAGACAGAGACAGAGGCAGAGACAAAGACAGAGACAGAAACAGAGAGAGAGACAGAGACATAGACAGAGACGGAGACAGAGACAGAGACAGAGACGGAGACGGAGATAGAGGCAGAGATAGTGGTAGAGACAGAGACAGAGACGAATACAACGACCGAGACAGATTCAGAGACACAGACAGAGACAGAGACAGAGACAGAGACAGAGACGGAGACATAGACCGAGACAGAGGCAGAGACACAGACAGAGACAGAGACAGAGACGGAGGCAGAGACAGAGACAGAGACAGAGACAGAGACAGAGACAGAGACGGGGATAGAGACAGAGACAGAGACAGAGACATAGACGGAGACAGAGACAGAGGGAGAGACAGCGACAGAGACAGAGACAGAAGCAGAGACAGAGACAGATACGGGGACAGAGACAGAGGCAGAAACAGAGAGAGAGACAGAGACAGAGGCAGAGACAGAGACAGAGACAGAGACAGAGACAGAGACAGAGACAGAGACAGAGACAGAGACAGAGACAGAGACAGAGACAGAGACAGAGACAGAGACAGAGACAGAGACAGAGACAGAGACAGAGACAGAGACAGAGACAGAGACAGAGACAGAGACAGAGACAGAGACAGAGACAGAGACAGAGACAGAGACAGAGACAGAGACAGAGACAGAGACAGAGACAGAGACAGAGACAGAGACAGAGACAGAGACAAAGACAGAGACAGATACAGAGACAGGGACAGAGACGGAGACAAATACCGAGACAGAGTCAGAGACGGAGACAGTGACAGAGACAGAGACAGATACAGAGACGGAGACAAAGACCGAGACAGACGCAGAGACTGAGACAGAGGCAGAAACAGAGACAGAGACAGAGACAGAGACAGAGACAGATACACAGACAGAGACAGAGACAGAGACGGAGACAAATACCGAGACAGGGACAGAGACGGAGACAGAGACAGAGGGAGAGACAGCGACAGAGACAGAGACAGAGACAGAGACGGAGACAGAGGCAGAGACGCAGCCAGGGACAGAGACAGAGACAGAGACAGAGACAGAGACAGATACGGAGACAGTGACAAAGGCAGAGACAGAGACAGAGACAGAGACAGAGACAGAGACAGAGACACAGACAGAGACACAGACAGAGACAGAGACAGAGACGGAGACAGAGACAGAGACAGAGGAATAGACAGAGACAGAGACAGAGACAGAGACAGCGACAGGCACAGGGAGAGGGACAGGGACAGAGACAGAGACAGAGACAGAGACATAGACGGAGACAGAGACAGAGACAGAGACAGAGACAGAGACAGAGACAGAGACAGAGACAGGTACAGGGACAGAGGGAGAGACAGAGACACGGACAGAGACAGAGGGGCAGGAGGCAAAATCGGAGGCAGAGGGGCAGGAGACCAAGACGGAGACTAGGACGGAGACAAAGACGGAGACAGAGACAGAGACGGAGACAGTGACAGAGACAGAGACAGGGACAGAGACAGAGACACAGACAGAGACAGAGACAGGGACAGAGACAGAGACAGAGACAGAGACAGAGACAGAGACAGAGACAGAGACAGAGACAGAGACAGAGACAGAGACAGAGGCAGAGACAAAGACAGAGACAGAAACAGAGAGAGAGACAGAGACATAGACAGAGACGGAGACAGAGACAGAGACAGAGACGGAGACGGAGATAGAGGCAGAGATAGTGGTAGAGACAGAGACAGAGACGAATACAACGACCGAGACAGATTCAGAGACACAGACAGAGACAGAGACAGAGACAGAGACAGAGACGGAGACATAGACCGAGACAGAGGCAGAGACACAGACAGAGACAGAGACAGAGACGGAGGCAGAGACAGAGACAGAGACAGAGACAGAGACAGAGACAGAGACGGGGATAGAGACAGAGACAGAGACAGAGACATAGACGGAGACAGAGACAGAGGGAGAGACAGCGACAGAGACAGAGACAGAAGCAGAGACAGAGACAGATACGGGGACAGAGACAGAGGCAGAAACAGAGAGAGAGACAGAGACAGAGGCAGAGACAGAGACAGAGACAGAGACAGAGACGGAGACGGAGATAGAGGCAGAGATAGTGGTAGAGACAGAGACAGAGACGAATACAACGACCGAGACAGATTCAGAGACACAGACAGAGACAGCGACAGAGTCAGAGGCAGAGATAGGCACAGAGACAGAGACAGAGACGGAGACAGAGACAGAGACAGAGACAGAGACAGAGACAGAGACAGATACAGAGACAGAGACAGAGACGGAGACAAATACCGAGACAGAGACGGAGACAGAGACAGAGACAGAGACAGGGACAGAGACAGAGACAGAGACAGAGGCAGAGACAGACGCAGAGACTGAGACAGAGGCAGAGACAGAGACAGAGACAGAGACAGAAACAGAGACAGAGACAGAGACAGAGACAGTGACAGAGACAGAGACAGAGACAGAGACAGAGACAGAGACAGAGACAGAGGCAGAGGTAGAGACAGAGACAGAGACATAGACAGAGACAGAGACAGAGACAGAGACAGAGACAGATACAGAGGCGGAGACAGAGACAGTGGCAGAGACAGAAGCAGAGCCAGAGACAGAGACAGAGACAGAGACAGAGACAGAGACAGAAACAGAGACAGAGACAGGGGGAGAGATAGCGACAGAGACAGGGACAGAGACAGGGACAGAGACAGAGAGAGAGACAGAGACAGAGACAGAGACAGAGACAGAGACAGAGACAGGGACAGAGGCAGAGACAGAGACAGAGACAGAGACAGAGGCAGGGACAGAGACATAGACAGAGACAGAGACAGAGAGAGAGACAGAGACAGAAACAGTGGCAGAGACAGAAGTAGAGCCAGAGACAGAGACAGAGACAGAGACAGAGACAGAGACAGAGACAGAGACAGAGACAGAGACAGAGACAGAGACAGAGACAGAGACAGAGACAGAGGCAGAAACAGAGACAGAGGCAGGGGGAGAGATAGCGACAGAGACAGGGACAGAGGCAGAGACAGAGACAGAGAGAGAGACACAGACAGAGACAGAGACAGAGACGGAGACAGAGACAGAGACAGAGGAATAGACAGAGACAGAGACAGAGACAGAGACAGAGACAGAGACAGCGACAGGCACAGGGAAAGGGACAGGGACAGAGACAGAGACAGAGACAGAGACATAGACAGAGACAGAGACAGAGACAGAGACAGAGACAGAGACAGGTACAGGGACAGAGGGAGAGACAGAGACACGGACAGAGACAGAGGGGCAGGAGGCAAAATCGGAGGCAGAGGGGCAGGAGACCAAGACGGAGACTAGGACGGAGACAAAGACGGAGACAGAGACAGAGACGGAGACAGTGACAGAGACAGAGACAGGGACCGAGACAGAGACACAGACAGAGACAGAGACAGGGACAGAGACAGAGACAGAGACAGAGACAGAGACAGAGACAGAGACAGAGACGGAGACAAAGACCGAGACAGACGCAGAGACTGAGACAGAGGCAGAGACAGAGACATAGACAGAGACAGTGACAGAGACAGAGACAGAGACAGAGACTGAGACAGAGACAGAAACAGTGACAGAGACAGAGACAGAGACAGAGACAGAGGCAGAGACAGAGACAGAGACAAAGACAGAGACAGATACAGAGACTGAGACAGAGGCAGAGACAGAGACATAGACAGAGACAGTGACAGAGACAGAGACAGAGACAGAGACTGAGACAGAGACAGAGACAGAAACAGTGACAGAGACAGAGACAGAGACAGAGACAGAGGCAGAGACAGGGACGGAGACAGAGACAGAGACAGAGACAGAGACAGAGACAGAGACAGTGACATAGACGGAGACAGACACAGAGGGAGAGACAGCGACAGTGACAGAGACAGAAGCAGAGACAGAGACAGATACGGGGACAGAGACAGAGGCAGAGACAGAGACAGAGACAGAGTCGGAGACAGAGACAGAGACTGAGACTGAGACAGATACAGCGGCAGGGACAGAGGCGGAGACAGAGGCAGAGACACAGACAGAGACAGAGACAGAGACAGAGACAGAGACAGAGACAGAGACAGAGACAGAGACAGAGACAGAGACAGAGACAGAGACAGAGACAGAGACAGAGACAGAGACAGAGACAGAGACAGAGACAGAGACAGAGACAGAGACAGAGACAGAGACAGAGACAGAGACAGAGACAGAGACAGAGACAGAGACAGAGACGGAGACAAAGACCGAGACAGAGACAGAGACGGAGACAGAGGCAGAGACAGAGGCAGAGACAGAGGCAGAGACAGAGCCAGGGACAGAGACGGAGACAGAGACAGAGGGAGAGACAGCGACAGAGACAGAGACAGAGAGAGGCAGAGACAGAGACAGAGACAGAGACAGAGACAGAGACAGAGACAGAGACAGAGACGGAGATAGAGACAGAGACAGAGTTAGAGACGGAGACAGAGGCAGAGACAGAGCCAGGGACAGAGACAGAGACAGAGACAGAGGGAGAGACAGCGACGGAGGCAGAGGCAGAGACAGAAACAGAGACAGAGACAGAGGCAGGGACAGAGACAGGGACGGAGACAACGACCGAGACAGAGACAGATACGGAGACAGAGACAGAGACAGAGACTGGGACAGAGACGGAGACAGAGACAGAGGCGCAGACGGAGACAGAGACAGAGACAGAGACAGAGACAGAGACAGAGACAGAGACAGAGACAGAGACAGAGACAGAGACAGAGACAGAGACAGAGACAGAGACAGAGACAGAGACAGAGACAGAGACAGAGACAGAGACAGAGACAGAGACAGAGACAGAGGCGGAGACAAAGACCGAGACAGAGACAGATACGGAGACAGAGACAGAGACAGAGACTGGGACAGAGACGGAGACAGAGACAGAGGCGCAGACGGAGACAGAGACAGAGACATAGACAGGGACAGCGACAGATTCAGAGACAGAGACAGAGACAGAGACAGAGACAGAGGCAGAGACAGGGACAGAGACAGAGACAGAGACAGAGACAAAGACAGAGACAGATACAGAGACAGGGACAGAGACGGAGACAAATACCGAGACAGAGTCAGAGACGGAGACAGTGACAGAGACAGAGACAGATACAGAGACGGAGACAAAGACCGAGACAGACGCAGAGACTGAGACAGAGGCAGAAACAGAGACAGAGACAGAGACAGAGACAGAGACAGATACACAGACAGAGACAGAGACAGAGACGGAGACAAATACCGAGACAGGGACAGAGACGGAGACAGAGACAGAGGGAGAGACAGCGACAGAGACAGAGACAGAGACAGAGACGGAGACAGAGGCAGAGACGCAGCCAGGGACAGAGACAGAGACAGAGACAGAGACAGAGACAGATACGGAGACAGTGACAAAGGCAGAGACAGAGACAGAGACAGAGACAGAGACAGAGACAGAGACAGAGACAGAGACAGAGACACAGACAGAGACACAGACAGAGACAGAGACAGAGACGGAGACAGAGACAGAGACAGAGGAATAGACAGAGACAGAGACAGAGACAGAGACAGCGACAGGCACAGGGAGAGGGACAGGGACAGAGACAGAGACAGAGACAGAGACATAGACAGAGACAGGGACAGAGACAGAGACAGAGACAGAGACAGAGACAGAGACAGGTACAGGGACAGAGGGAGAGACAGAGACACGGACAGAGACAGAGGGGCAGGAGGCAAAATCGGAGGCAGAGGGGCAGGAGACCAAGACGGAGACTAGGACGGAGACAAAGACGGAGACAGAGACAGAGACGGAGACAGTGACAGAGACAGAGACAGGGACAGAGACAGAGACACAGACAGAGACAGAGACAGGGACAGAGACAGAGACAGAGACAGAGACAGAGACAGAGACAGAGACAGAGACAGAGACAGAGACAGAGACAGAGACAGAGACAGAGACAGAGACAGAGACAGAGGCAGAGACAAAGACAGAGACAGAAACAGAGAGAGAGACAGAGACATAGACAGAGACGGAGACAGAGACAGAGACAGAGACGGAGACGGAGATAGAGGCAGAGATAGTGGTAGAGACAGAGACAGAGACGAATACAACGACCGAGACAGATTCAGAGACACAGACAGAGACAGAGACAGAGACAGAGACAGAGACGGAGACATAGACCGAGACAGAGGCAGAGACACAGACAGTGACAGAGACAGAGACGGAGGCAGAGACAGAGACAGAGACAGAGACAGAGACAGAGACAGAGACAGAGACAGAGACGGGGATAGAGACAGAGACAGAGACAGAGACATAGACGGAGACAGAGACAGAGGGAGAGACAGCGACAGAGACAGAGACAGAAGCAGAGACAGAGACAGATACGGGGACAGAGACAGAGGCAGAAACAGAGAGAGAGACAGAGACAGAGGCAGAGACAGAGACAGAGACAGAGACAGAGACGGAGACGGAGATAGAGGCAGAGATAGTGGTAGAGACAGAGACAGAGACGAATACAACGACCGAGACAGATTCAGAGACACAGACAGAGACAGCGACAGAGTCAGAGGCAGAGATAGGCACAGAGACAGAGACAGAGACGGAGACAGAGACAGAGACAGAGACAGAGACAGAGACAGAGACAGAGACAGAGACAGAGACAGATACAGAGACAGAGACAGAGACGGAGACAAATACCGAGACAGAGACGGAGACAGAGACAGAGACAGAGACAGGGACAGAGACAGAGACAGAGACAGAGGCAGAGACAGACGCAGAGACTGAGACAGAGGCAGAGACAGAGACAGAGACAGAGACAGAGACAGAGACAGAGACAGAGACAGAGACAGTGACAGAGACAGAGACAGAGACAGAGACAGAGACAGAGACAGAGACAGAGGCAGAGGTAGAGACAGAGACAGAGACATAGACAGAGACAGAGACAGAGACAGAGACAGAGACAGATACAGAGGCGGAGACAGAGACAGTGGCAGAGACAGAAGCAGAGCCAGAGACAGAGACAGAGACAGAGACAGAGACAGAGACAGAAACAGAGACAGAGACAGGGGGAGAGATAGCGACAGAGACAGGGACAGAGACAGGGACAGAGACAGAGAGAGAGACAGAGACAGAGACAGAGACAGAGACAGAGACAGAGACAGAGGCAGAGACAGAGACAGAGACAGAGACAGAGGCAGGGACAGAGACATAGACAGAGACAGAGACAGAGAGAGAGACAGAGACAGAAACAGTGGCAGAGACAGAAGCAGAGCCAGAGACAGAGACAGAGACAGAGACAGAGACAGAGACAGAGACAGAGACAGAGACAGAGACAGAGACAGAGACAGAGGCAGAAACAGAGACAGAGGCAGGGGGAGAGATAGCGACAGAGACAGGGACAGAGGCAGAGACAGAGACAGAGAGAGAGACAGAGACAGAGAGAGAGACAGAGACTGAGTCAGAGACAGAGACAGAGACAGAGACAGAGACAGAGACAGATACACAGACAGAGACAGAGACGGAGACAAATACCGAGACAGGGACAGAGACGGAGACAGAGACAGAGGGAGAGACAGCGACAGAGACAGAGACAGAGACAGAGACAGAGACAGAGACAGAGACAGAGACAGAGACAGAGACAGAGACAGAGACAGAGACAGAGACAGAGACAGGGACAGAGACAGAGACAGAGACAGAGACAGGGACAGAGACAGAGACAAGGGGAGAGACATCGACAGAGACAGAGACAGAGACAGAGACAGGGGGAGAGATAGCGACAGAGACAGGGACAGAGACAGAGGCAGAGACAGAGACAGAGACAGAGACAGGGACAGAGACAGAGACAGAGACAGAGACAGAGACAGAGACAGAGACAGAGACAGAGACAGAGACAGAGACAGAGACAGAGACAGAGGCAGAGACAGAGACAGAGACAGAAACAGAGAGAGAGACAGAGACAGAGACAGAGACAGAGACAGATACGGAGACAGTGTCAGAGGCAGAGATAGAGACAGAGACAGAGACAGAGACAGAGACAGAGACAGAGACAGAGACAGAGACAGAGACAGAGACAGAGACAGAGACACAGACAGAGACACAGACAGAGACAGAGACAGAGACGGAGACAGAGACAGAGACAGAGGAATAGACAGAGACAGAGACAGAGACAGAGACAGAGACAGAGACAGAGACAGAGACAGCGACAGGCACAGGGAAAGGGACAGGGACAGAGACAGAGACAGAGACAGAGACATAGACAGAGACAGAGACAGAGACAGAGACAGAGACAGAGACAGTTACAGGACAGAGGGAGAGACAGAGACACGGACAGAGACAGAGGGGCAGGAGGCAAAATCGGAGGCAGAGGGGCAGGAGACCAAGACGGAGACTAGGACGGAGACAAAGACGGAGACAGAGACAGAGACGGAGACAGTGACAGAGACAGAGACAGGGACCGAGACAGAGACACAGACAGAGACAGAGACAGGGACAGAGACAGAGACAGAGACAGAGACAGAGACAGAGACAGAGACAGAGACAGAGACAGAGACAGAGACAGAGACAGAGGCAGAGACAAAGACAGAGACAGGAGGAGAGACATCGACAGAGACAGAGACAGAGACAGAGACAGGGGGAGAGATAGCGACAGAGACAGGGACAGAGACAGAGGCAGAGACAGAGACAGAGACAGAGACAGGGACAGAGACAGAGACAGAGACAGAGACAGAGACAGAGACAGAGACAGAGACAGAGACAGAGACAGAGACAGAGGCAGAGACAGAGACAGAGACAGAAACAGAGATAGTGACAGAGACAGAGACAGAGGCAGAGACAAGGACAGAGACAGAGACAGAGACAGAGACGGAGACAGAGACAGAGGCGCAGACGGAGACAGAGACAGAGACATAGACAGGGACAGCGACAGAGTCAGAGGCAGAGATAGACACAGCGACTGAGACAGAGACTGAGACAGAGACGGAGACAGAGACAGAGACAGAGACAGAGACAGGGACAGAGACAGAGACAGAGACAGAGGCAGAGACAGAGACAGAGACAGAGACAGAGACAGAGACAGAGACAGAGACAGAGACAGAGACAGAGACAGAGACAGAAACAGAGACAGAGGCAGGTACTGAGACAAAGACCGAGGCAGAGACAGATACGGAGACTGAGGCAGAGACTGAGGCAGAGACAGAGCCAGGGACAGAGACGGAGACAGAGACAGAGGGAGAGACAGCGACAGAGACAGAGACAGAGACAGAGGCAGAGACAGAGACAGAGACACAGACAGCGACAGAGACAGAGACGGAGATAGAGACAGAGACAGAGTCAGAGACGGAGACAGAGGCAGAGACAGAGCCAGGGACAGAGATAGAGACAGAGACAGAGACGGAGACAGAGACAGAGGGAGAGACAGCGACAGAGGCAGAGGCAGAGACAGAAACAGAAACAGAGACAGAGACAGAGACAGAGACAGAGACAGAGGGAGTGATGCCCACTTGGACGTCGACCGTTTGGACGCGTCCCCATTGGACGCGTGCCGTTTGGGCGCATCCCGTTTGGACGCGTCCCGATTGGACGCGTTCGAATTCAAAGCGGTGCAGATAAGACCTAACCAGGCCTAACAGAACCAAAAATAACCTAATTCCACCTAACATAGCCTAACGTAAGGGAAAGTAGTGTTCAAACGGCATCGATTCGAAGTGGTAGACGTCCAATCGGGACCGTCCATTCGGTCGACGTCCGAGTGGGACACCCCCAGACAGAGGCAGAGACAGAAACAGAGACAGAGACAGAGACAGAGACAGAGACAGAGACAGAGACAGACGCAGAGACTGAGACAGAGGCAGAGACAGAGACAGAGACAGAGACAGAGACAGAGACAGAGACAGAGACAGAGACAGAGACAGAGACAGAGACAGAGACAGAGACAGAGACAGAGACAGAGACAGATACTGAGACAGGGGGAGAGACATCGACAGAGACAGAGACAGAGGCAGAGACAGGGGGAGAGATAGCGACAGAGACAGGGACAGAGACAGAGGCAGAGACAGAGACAGAGACAGAGACAGAGGCAGGGACAGAGACATAGACAGAGACAGAGACAGAGAGAGACAGAGACAGAGACAGAGACAGTGGCAGAGACAGAGGCAGAGCCAGAGACAGAGACAGAGACAGAGACAGAGACAGAGACAGAGACAAAGACGGAGACCAGGACGGAGACAAAGATGGAGACAGAGACAGAGACAGAGACAGAGACAGAGACAGAGACAGAGACAGAGACAGAGACAGAGACAGAGACAGAGACAGAGACAGAGACAGAGACAGAAACAGAGACAGAGACAGAGACAGAGACGGAGACAGAAACAGAGACAGAGACAGAGGCAGAGACAGAGACATAGACGGAGACAGTGACAGAGACAGAGACAGAGACAGAGACAGAAACAGAGACGGAGACAGAGACGGAGACAGAGACAGAGACAGAGACAGAGACAGAGACAGAGACAGAGACAGAGACAGAGACAGAGACAGAGACGGAGACAGAGACAGTGGCAGAGACAGAAGCAGAGCCAGAGACAGAGACAGAGACAGAGACAGAGACGGAGATAGAGACAGAGACAGAGACAGAGACATAGACGGAGACAGAGACAGAGGGAGAGACAGCGACAGAGACAGAGACAGAAGCAGAGACAGAGACAGATACGGGGACAGAGACAGAGGCAGAGACATGACAGAGACAGAGACAGAGACAGAGACAGAGACAGAGACGGAGACATAGACCGAGACAGAGGCAGAGACACAGACAGAGACAGAGACAGAGACAGAGACAGAGACAGAGACAGAGACAGAGACAGAGACAGAGGCAGAGGCAGAGACAGAGACAGAGACAGAGACAGAGACAGAGACAGAGACAGAGACAGAGACAGAGACAGAGACAGAAACAGAGACGGAGACGGAGATAGAGGCAGAGATAGTGGCAGAGACAGAGACAGAGACGAATACAACGACCGAGACAGATTCGGAGACACAGACAGAGGCAGAGACAGAGGCAGAGACAGAGACAGAGACAGAGACGGAGACATAGACCGAGACAGATTCAGAGACACAGACAGAGACAGAGACAGAGGCAGAGACAGAGACAGAGACAGAGACAGAGACGGAGACATAGACCGAGACAGAGACAGAGACATAGACAGAGACAGAGACAGAGACAGAGACAGAGACAGGTACAGGGACAGAGGGAGAGACAGAGACACGGACAGAGACAGAGGGGCAGGAGGCAAAATCGGAGGCAGAGGGGCAGGAGACCAAGACGGAGACTAGGACGGAGACAAAGACGGAGACAGAGACAGAGACGGAGACAGTGACAGAGACAGAGACAGGGACAGAGACAAAGCCAGAGACAGAGACAGAGACAGAGACAGAGACAGAGACAGAGACAGAGACAGAGACAGAGACAGAGACTGAGACAGAGACAGAGACAGAGACAGAGACAGAGACACAGACAGAGATACAGACAGAGACAGAGACAGAGACGGAGACAGAGACAGAGACAGAGGAATAGACAGAGACAGAGACAGAGACAGAGACAGAGACAGAGACAGAGACAGAGACAGAGACAGATACACAGACAGAGACAGAGACGGAGACAAATACCGAGACAGAGACAGAGACGGAGACAGTGACAGAGGCAGAGACAGAGACAGAGACAGAGACAAAGACCGAGACAGACGCAGAGACTGAGACAGAGGCAGAGACATAGACATAGACAGAGACAGTGACAGAGACAGAGACAGAGACAGAGACAGAAACAGAGATAGTGACAGAGACAGAGACAGGGGCAGAGACAGGGACAGAGACAGAGACAGAGACAGAGACAGAGACAGAGACAGTGACAGAGACAGAGACAGAGACAGAGACGGAGACAGAGACAGTGGCAGAGACAGAAGCAGAGCCAGAGACAGAGACAGAGACAGAGACAGAGACAGAGACAGAGACAGGGGGAGAGATAGCGACAGAGATAGGGACAGAGACAGGGACTGAGACAGAGAGAGAGACAGAGACAGAGACAGAGACAGAGACAGAGACAGAGGCAGAGACAGAGACAGAGACAGAGACAGAGGCAGGGACAGAGACATAGACAGAGACAGAGACAGAGAGAGAGACAGAGACAGAGACAGTGGCAGAGACAGAAGCAGAGCCAGAGACAGAGACAGAGACAGAGACAGAGACAGAGACAGAGACAGAGACAGAAACAGAGACAGAGGCAGGGGGAGAGATAGCGACAGCGACAGGAACAGAGACAGAGACAGAGACAGAGAGAGAGACAGAGACAGAGAGAGAGACAGAGACTGAGACAGAGACAGAGACAGAGACAGAGACAGAGACAGAGACAGATACACAGACAGAGACAGAGACGGAGACAAATACCGAGACAGGGACAGAGACGGAGACAGAGACAGAGGGAGAGACAGCGACAGAGACAGAGACAGAGACGGAGACAGAGACAGAGACAGAGACAGAGACAGAGACAGGGACAGAGACAGATACCGAGACAGGGGGAGAGACATCGACAGAGACAGAGACAGAGGCAGAGACAGGGGGAGAGATAGCGACAGAGACAGGGACAGAGACAGAGGCAGAGACAGAGACAGAGACAGAGACAGAGGCAGGGACAGAGACATAGACAGAGACAGAGACAGAGAGAGACAGAGACAGAGACAGAGACAGTGGCAGAGACAGAGGCAGAGCCAGAGACAGAGACAGAGACAGAGACAGAGACAGAGACAGAGACAGAGACAAAGACGGAGACCAGGACGGAGACAAAGATGGAGACAGAGACAGAGACAGAGACAGAGACAGAGACAGAGACAGAGACAGAGACAGAGACAGAGACAGAGACAGAGACAGAGACAGAGACAGAGACAGAGACAGAGACAGAGACAGAGACAGAGACACAGACAGAAACAGAGACAGAGACAGAGACAGAGACGGAGACAGAAACAGAGACAGAGACAGAGGCAGAGACAGAGACATAGACGGAGACAGTGACAGAGACAGAGACAGAGACAGAGACAGAAACAGAGACGGAGACAGAGACGGAGACAGAGACAGAGACAGAGACAGAGACAGAGACAGAGACAGAGACAGAGACAGAGACGGAGACAGAGACAGTGGCAGAGACAGAAGCAGAGCCAGAGACAGAGACAGAGACAGAGACAGAGACGGAGATAGAGACAGAGACAGAGACAGAGACATAGACGGAGACAGAGACAGAGGGAGAGACAGCGACAGAGACAGAGACAGAAGCAGAGACAGAGACAGATACGGGGACAGAGACAGAGGCAGAGACATGACAGAGACAGAGACAGAGACAGAGACAGAGACAGAGACGGAGACATAGACCGAGACAGAGGCAGAGACACAGACAGAGACAGAGACAGAGACAGAGACAGAGACAGAGGCAGAGACAGAGACAGAGACAGAGACAGAGACAGAGACAGAGACAGAGACAGAGACAGAGACAGAGACAGAGACAGAGACAGAGACAGAAACAGAGACGGAGACGGAGATAGAGGCAGAGATAGTGGCAGAGACAGAGGACAGAGACGAATACAACGACCGAGACAGATTCAGAGACACAGACAGAGACAGAGACAGAGGCAGAGACAGAGACAGAGACAGAGACGGAGACATAGACCGAGACAGAGACGGAGACATAGACAGAGACAGAGACAGAGACGGAGACAGAGACAGTGGCAGAGACAGAAGCAGAGCCAGAGACAGAGACAGAGACAGAGACAGAGACAGAGACAGGGGGAGAGATAGCGACAGAGACAGGGACAGAGACAGGGACTGAGACAGAGAGAGAGACAGAGACAGAGACAGAGACAGAGACAGAGACAGAGGCAGAGACAGAGACAGAGACAGAGACAGAGGCAGGGACAGAGACATAGACAGAGACAGAGACAGAGAGAGAGACAGAGACAGAGACAGTGGCAGAGACAGAAGCAGAGCCAGAGACAGAGACAGAGACAGAGACAGAGACAGAGACAGAGACAGAGACAGAAACAGAGACAGAGGCAGGGGGAGAGATAGCGACAGAGACAGGAACAGAGACAGAGACAGAGACAGAGAGAGAGACAGAGACAGAGAGAGAGACAGAGACTGAGACAGAGACAGAGACAGAGACAGAGACAGAGACAGATACACAGACAGAGACAGAGACGGAGACAAATACCGAGACAGGGACAGAGACGGAGACAGAGACAGAGGGAGAGACAGCGACAGAGACAGAGACAGAGACAGAGACAGAGACAGAGACAGAGACAGAGACAGGGACAGAGACAGATACTGAGACAGGGGGAGAGACATCGACAGAGACAGAGACAGAGGCAGAGACAGGGGGAGAGATAGCGACAGAGACAGGGACAGAGACAGAGGCAGAGACAGAGACAGAGACAGAGACAGAGGCAGGGACAGAGACATAGACAGAGACAGAGACAGAGAGAGACAGAGACAGAGACAGAGACAGTGGCAGAGACAGAGGCAGAGCCAGAGACAGAGACAGAGACAGAGACAGAGACAGAGACAGAGACAGAGACAAAGACGGAGACCAGGACGGAGACAAAGATGGAGACAGAGACAGAGACAGAGACAGAGACAGAGACAGAGACAGAGACAGAGACAGAGACAGAGACAGAGACAGAGACAGAGACAGAGACAGAGACAGAGACAGAGACAGAGACAGAGACAGAAACAGAGACAGAGACAGAGACAGAGACGGAGACAGAAACAGAGACAGAGACAGAGGCAGAGACAGAGACATAGACGGAGACAGTGACAGAGACAGAGACAGAGACAGAGACAGAAACAGAGACGGAGACAGAGACGGAGACAGAGACAGAGACAGAGACAGAGACAGAGACAGAGACAGAGACAGAGACAGAGACGGAGACAGAGACAGTGGCAGAGACAGAAGCAGAGCCAGAGACAGAGACAGAGACAGAGACAGAGACGGAGATAGAGACAGAGACAGAGACAGAGACATAGACGGAGACAGAGACAGAGGGAGAGACAGCGACAGAGACAGAGACAGAAGCAGAGACAGAGACAGATACGGGGACAGAGACAGAGGCAGAGACATGACAGAGACAGAGACAGAGACAGAGACAGAGACAGAGACGGAGACATAGACCGAGACAGAGGCAGAGACACAGACAGAGACAGAGACAGAGACAGAGACAGAGACAGAGGCAGAGACAGAGACAGAGACAGAGACAGAGACAGAGACAGAGACAGAGACAGAGACAGAGACAGAGACAGAGACAGAGACAGAGACAGAAACAGAGACGGAGACGGAGATAGAGGCAGAGATAGTGGCAGAGACAGAGGACAGAGACGAATACAACGACCGAGACAGATTCAGAGACACAGACAGAGACAGAGACAGAGGCAGAGACAGAGACAGAGACAGAGACGGAGACATAGACCGAGACAGAGACGGAGACATAGACAGAGACAGAGACAGAGACGGAGACAGAGACAGTGGCAGAGACAGAAGCAGAGCCAGAGACAGAGACAGAGACAGAGACAGAGACAGAGACAGGGGGAGAGATAGCGACAGAGACAGGGACAGAGACAGGGACTGAGACAGAGAGAGAGACAGAGACAGAGACAGAGACAGAGACAGAGACAGAGGCAGAGACAGAGACAGAGACAGAGACAGAGGCAGGGACAGAGACATAGACAGAGACAGAGACAGAGAGAGAGACAGAGACAGAGACAGTGGCAGAGACAGAAGCAGAGCCAGAGACAGAGACAGAGACAGAGACAGAGACAGAGACAGA
The DNA here is from genome assembly GCA_945859595.2 of Megachile willughbiella. Lineage (NCBI taxonomy): Eukaryota > Metazoa > Arthropoda > Insecta > Hymenoptera > Megachilidae > Megachile > Megachile willughbiella. Next base: position 678,883 of record CAMAOD020000105.1, read on the forward strand.
GACAGAGACAGAGACAGAAACAGAGACAGAGGCAGGGGGAGAGATAGCGACAGAGACAGGAACAGAGACAGAGACAGAGACAGAGAGAGAGACAGAGACAGAGAGAGAGACAGAGACTGAGACAGAGACAGAGACAGAGACAGAGACAGAGACAGAGACAGATACACAGACAGAGACAGAGACGGAGACAAATACCGAGACAGGGACAGAGACGGAGACAGAGACAGAGGGAGAGACAGCGACAGAGACAGAGACAGAGACAGAGACAGAGACAGAGACAGAGACAGAGACAGGGACAGAGACAGATACTGAGACAGGGGGAGAGACATCGACAGAGACAGAGACAGAGGCAGAGACAGGGGGAGAGATAGCGACAGAGACAGGGACAGAGACAGAGGCAGAGACAGAGACAGAGACAGAGACAGAGGCAGGGACAGAGACATAGACAGAGACAGAGACAGAGAGAGACAGAGACAGAGACAGAGACAGTGGCAGAGACAGAGGCAGAGCCAGAGACAGAGACAGAGACAGAGACAGAGACAGAGACAGAGACAGAGACAGAGACAAAGACGGAGACCAGGACGGAGACAAAGATGGAGACAGAGACAGAGACAGAGACAGAGACAGAGACAGAGACAGAGACAGAGACAGAGACAGAGACAGAGACAGAGACAGAGACAGAGACAGAGACAGAGACAGAGACAGAAACAGAGACAGAGACAGAGACAGAGACGGAGACAGAAACAGAGACAGAGACAGAGGCAGAGACAGAGACATAGACGGAGACAGTGACAGAGACAGAGACAGAGACAGAGACAGAAACAGAGACGGAGACAGAGACGGAGACAGAGACAGAGACAGAGACAGAGACAGAGACAGAGACAGAGACAGAGACAGAGACAGAGACGGAGACAGAGACAGTGGCAGAGACAGAAGCAGAGCCAGAGACAGAGACAGAGACAGAGACAGAGACGGAGATAGAGACAGAGACAGAGACAGAGACATAGACGGAGACAGAGACAGAGGGAGAGACAGCGACAGAGACAGAGACAGAAGCAGAGACAGAGACAGATACGGGGACAGAGACAGAGGCAGAGACATGACAGAGACAGAGACAGAGACAGAGACAGAGACAGAGACGGAGACATAGACCGAGACAGAGGCAGAGACACAGACAGAGACAGAGACAGAGACAGAGACAGAGACAGAGGCAGAGACAGAGACAGAGACAGAGACAGAGACAGAGACAGAGACAGAGACAGAGACAGAGACAGAGACAGAGACAGAAACAGAGACGGAGACGGAGATAGAGGCAGAGATAGTGGCAGAGACAGAGGACAGAGACGAATACAACGACCGAGACAGATTCAGAGACACAGACAGAGACAGAGACAGAGGCAGAGACAGAGTCAGAGACAGAGACGGAGACATAGACCGAGACAGAGACGGAGACATAGACAGAGACAGAGACAGAGACAGAGACAGAGACAGGTACAGGGACAGAGGGAGAGACAGAGACACGGACAGAGACAGAGGGGCAGGAGGCAAAATCGGTGGCAGAGGGGCAGGAGACCAAGACGGAGACTAGGACGGAGACAAAGACGGAGACAGAGACAGAGACGGAGACAGTGACAGAGACAGAGACAGGGACAGAGACAAAGGCAGAGACAGAGACAGAGACAGAGACAGAGACAGAGACAGAGACAGAGACAGAGACAGAGACAGAGACAGAGACAGAGACAGAGACAGAGACAGAGACAGAGACAGAGACAGAGACAGAGACACAGACAGAGATACAGACAGAGACAGAGACAGAGACGGAGACAGAGACAGAGACAGAGGAATAGACAGAGACAGAGACAGAGACAGAGACAGCGACAGGCACAGGGAGAGGGACAGGGACAGAGACAGAGACAGAGACAGAGACATAGACAGAGACAGAGACAGAGACAGAGACAGGTACAGGGACAGAGGGAGAGACAGAGACGGAGGTAGAGACAGAGATAGTGGCAGAGACAGAGACAGAGACGAATACAACGACCGAGACAGATTCAGAGACACAGACAGAGACAGAGACAGAGACAGAAACAGAGACGGAGACAGAGACGGAGACAGAGACAGAGACAGAGACAGAGACAGAGACAGAGACAGAGGCAGAGACAGAGACAGAGACAGGGACAGAGACAGAGACAGAGACGGGGATAGAGACAGAGACAGAGACAGAGACATAGACGGAGACAGAGACAGAGGGAGAGACAGCGACAGAGACAGAGACAGAAGCAGAGACAGAGACAGATACGGGGACAGAGACAGAGGCAGAAACAGAGAGAGAGACAGAGACAGAGGCAGAGACAGAGACAGAGACAGAGACAGAGACGGAGACGGAGATAGAGGCAGAGATAGTGGTAGAGACAGAGACAGAGACGAATACAACGACCGAGACAGATTCAGAGACACAGACAGAGACAGCGACAGAGACAGAGACAGAGACAGATACAGAGACAGATACAGAGACTGGAACAGAGATGGAGACAGACACAGAGGCGCAGACGGAGACAGTGACAGAGATATAGACAGGGACAGCGACAGAGTCAGAGGCAGAGATAGACACAGAGACAGAGACAGAGACGGAGACAGAGACTGGGACAGAGACGGAGACAGAGACAGAGGCGCAGACGGAGACAGAGACAGAGACATAGACAGGGACAGCGACAGAGTCAGAGGCAGAGATAGACACAGCGACTGAGACAGAGACTGAGACAGAGACGGAGACAGAGACAGAGACAGAGACAGAGACAGAGACAGAGACAGAGACAGTGACAGAGACAGAGACAGAGACAGAGACAGAGACACAGACAGAGATACAGACAGAGACAGAGACAGAGACGGAGACAGAGACAGAGACAGAGGAATAGACAGAGACAGAGACAGAGACAGAGACAGAGACAGAGACAGAGACAGAGACAGAGACAGAGACAGATACACAGACAGAGACAGAGACGGAGACAAATACCGAGACAGAGACAGAGACGGAGACAGTGACAGAGGCAGAGACAGAGACAGAGACAGAGACAAAGACCGAGACAGACGCAGAGACTGAGACAGAGGCAGAGACATAGACATAGACAGAGACAGTGACAGAGACAGAGACAGAGACAGAGACAGAGACAGAAACAGAGATAGTGACAGACACAGAGACAGGGGCAGAGACAGGGACAGAGACAGAGACAGAGACAGAGACAGAGACAGAGACAGAGACAGAGACAGTGACAGAGACAGAGACAGAGACAGAGACGGAGACAGAGACAGTGGCAGAGACAGAAGCAGAGCCAGAGACAGAGACAGAGACAGAGACAGAGACAGAGACAGAGACAGAGACAGAGACAGAGACAGAGACAGGGGGAGAGATAGCGACAGAGACAGGGACAGAGACAGGGACTGAGACAGAGAGAGAGACAGAGACAGAGACAGAGACAGAGACAGAGACAGAGCCAGAGACAGAGACAGAGACAGAGACAGAGGCAGGGACAGAGACATAGACAGAGACAGAGACAGAGAGAGAGACAGAGACAGAGACAGTGGCAGAGACAGAAGCAGAGCCAGAGACAGAGACAGAGACAGAGACAGAGACAGAGACAGAGACAGAAACAGAGACAGAGGCAGGGGGAGAGATAGCGACAGAGACAGGAACAGAGACAGAGACAGAGACAGAGAGAGAGACAGAGACAGAGAGAGAGACAGAGACTGAGACAGAGACAGAGACAGAGACAGAGACAGAGACAGAGACAGAGACAGATACACAGACAGAGACAGAGACGGAGACAAATACCGAGACAGGGACAGAGACGGAGACAGAGACAGAGGGAGAGACAGCGACAGAGACAGAGACAGAGACAGAGACAGAGACAGAGACAGAGACAGAGACAGGGACAGAGACAGATACTGAGACAGGGGGAGAGACAGAAGCAGAGCCAGAGACAGAGACAGAGACAGAGACAGAGACGGAGATAGAGACAGAGACAGAGACAGAGACATAGACGGAGACAGAGACAGAGGGAGAGACAGCGACAGAGACAGAGACAGAAGCAGAGACAGAGACAGATACGGGGACAGAGACAGAGGCAGAGACATGACAGAGACAGAGACAGAGACAGAGACAGAGACAGAGACGGAGACATAGACCGAGACAGAGGCAGAGACACAGACAGAGGCAGAGACACAGACAGAGACAGAGACAGAGACAGAGACAGAGGCAGAGACAGAGACAGAGACAGAGACAGAGACAGAGACGGAGATAGAGACAGAGACAGAGACAGAGACAGAGACATAGACGGAGACAGAGACAGAGGGAGAGGCAGCGACAGAGACAGAGACAGAAGCAGAGACAGAGACAGATACGGGGACAGAGACAGAGGCAGAGACAGAGACAGAGACAGAGACAGAGTCGGAGACAGACACAGAGACTGAGACTGAGACAGAGACAGCGGCAGAGACAGAGACGGAGACGGAGATAGAGGCAGAGATAGTGGTAGAGACAGAGACAGAGACGAATACAACGACCGAGACAGATTCAGAGACACAGACAGAGACAGAGACAGAGACAGAGACAGAGACAGAGAGAGAGACAGAGACAGAGACGGAGACATAGACCGAGACAGAGGCAGAGACACAGACAGAGACAGAGACAGAGACGGAGGCAGAGACAGAGACACAGACAGAGACAGAGACAGAAACAGAGACAGAGACAGGGGGAGAGATAGCGACAGAGACAGGTACAGAGACAGGGACAGAGACAGAGAGAGAGACAGAGACAGAGACAGAGACAGAGACAGAGGCAGAGACAGAGACAGAGACAGAGACAGAGGCAGGGACAGAGACATAGACAGAGACAGAGACAGAGAGAGAGGCAGAGACAGAGACAGTGGCAGAGACAGAAGCAGAGCCAGAGACAGAGACAGAGACAGAGACAGAGACAGAGACAGAGACAGAGACAGAGACAGAAACAGAGACAGAGGCAGGGGGAGAGATAGCGACAGAGAGAGGAACAGAGACAGAGACAGAGACAGAGAGAGAGACAGAGACAGAGAGAGAGACAGAGGCTGAGACAGAGACAGAGACAGAGACAGAGACAGAGACAGATACACAGACAGAGACCGAGACGGAGACAAATACCGAGACAGGGACAGAGACGGAGACAGAGACAGAGGGAGAGACAGCGACAGAGACAGAGACAGAGACAGAGACAGAGACAGAGACAGAGACAGAGACAGAGACAGAGACAGAGACAGAGACAGGGACAGAGACAGAGACAGAGACAGGGGGAGAGACATCGACAGAGACAGTGACAGAGACAGAGACAGGGGGAGAGATAGCGACAGAGACAGGGACAGAGACAGAGGCAGAGACAGAGACAGAGACAGAGACAGAGGCAGGGACAGAGACATAGACAGAGACAGAGACAGAGAGAGAGACAGAGACAGAGACAGAGACAGTGGCAGAGACAGAGGCAGAGCCAGAGACAGAGACAGAGACAGATTCAGAGACACAGACAGAGACAGAGACAGAGACAGAGACAGCGACAGAGACAGAGACAGAGACAGAGACGGAGATAGAGACAGAGACAGAGTCAGAGACGGAGACAGAGACAGAGACCGAGCCAGGGACAGAGACAGAGACAGAGACAGAGGGAGAGACAGCGACAGAGGCAGAGGCAGAGACAGAAACAGAAACAGAGACAGAGACAGAGACAGAGAGAGAGGGAGTGATGCCCACTTGGACGTCGACCGTTTGGACGCGTCCCCATTGGACGCGTGCCGTTTGGATGCATCCCGTTTGGACGCGTCCCGATTGGACGCGTTCGAATTCAAAGCGGTGCAGATAAGACCTAACCAGGCCTAACAGAACCAAAAATAACCTAATTCCACCTAACATAGCCTAACGTAAGGGAAAGTAGTGTTCAAACGGCATCGATTCGAAGTGGAAGACGTCCAATCGGGACGCGTCCAAACGGGACGCGTCCAATCGGGACCGTCCAATCGGTCGACGTCCGAGTGGGACACCCCCAGACAGAGGCAGAGACAGAAACAGAGACAGAGACAGAGACAGAGACAGAGACAGAGACAGAGGCAGAGGCAGAGGCAGAGACAGAAACAGAGACAGAGACAGAGACCGAGACGGAGATAGAGACAGACACAGAGACATAGACGGAGACAGAGACAGAGGGAGAGACAGCGACAGAGACAGAGACAGAAGCAGAGACAGAGACAGATACGGGGACAGAGACAGAGGCAGGGACAGAGACAGAGACAGAGTCGGAGACGGAGACAGAGACTGAGACTGAGACAGAGACAGCGGCAGAGACAGAGGCGGAGACAGAGGCAGAGACACAGATAGAGGCAGAGACAGGGACAGAGACAGAGACAGAGACAGAGACAGAGACAGAGACGGATATAGAGACAGAGACAGAGTCAGAGACGGAGACAGAGGCAGAGAGAGAGCCAGGGACAGAGACAGAGACAGAGACAGAGGGAGAGACAGCGGCAGAGACAGAGACAGAGACAGAGACAGAGACAGAGACAGAGCCAGACGCAGAGACTGAGACAGAGGCAGAGACAGAGACAGAGACAGAGGCAGAGGTAGAGACAGAGACGGAGACATAGACAGAGACAGAGACAGAGACTGAGACTGAGCCAGAGACAGAGGGAGAGACAGAGGCACAGACAAAGACAGAGGGGCAGGAGACAAAGACGGAGACGGAGGCAGAGACGGAGCCAGAGACAGAGACAGAGACAGAGACAGGTACAGAGACAGAGACCGCGACAGAGGCAGAGACAGAGACAGAGACAGAGACTGAGACAGAGACAGAGACAGAGACAGAGACAGAGACAGAGACAGAAACAGAGACAGAGGCAGATACCGAGACACAGACAGAGACAGAGAGAGAGACAGAGACAGAGACAGAGACAGAGACAGAGACAGAGACAGAGACAGAGACGGAGACGGAGATAGAGGCAGAGATAGTGGCAGAGACAGAGACAGAGACGAATACAACGACCGAGACAGATTCAGAGACACAGACAGAGACAGAGACAGAGACAGAGACAGAGACAGAGACAGAGACAGAGACGGAGACATAGACCGAGACAGAGGCAGAGACACAGACAGAGACAGAGACAGAGACAGAGACAGAGACAGAGGCAGAGACAGAGACAGAGACAGAGACAGAGACAGAGACGGAGATAGAGACAGAGACAGAGACAGAGACATAGACGGAGACAGAGACAGAGGGAGAGGCAGCGACAGAGACAGAGACAGAAGCAGAGACAGAGACAGATACGGGGACAGAGACAGAGGCAGAGACAGAGACAGAGACAGAGACAGAGTCGGAGACAGACACAGAGACTGAGACTGAGACAGAGACAGCGGCAGAGACAGAGACGGAGACGGAGATAGAGGCAGAGATAGTGGTAGAGACAGAGACAGAGACGAATACAACGACCGAGACAGATTCAGAGACACAGACAGAGACAGAGACAGAGACAGAGACAGAGAGAGAGACAGAGACAGAGACGGAGACATAGACCGAGACAGAGGCAGAGACACAGACAGAGACAGAGACAGAGACGGAGACAGAGACAGAGACAGAGACAGAGACGGAGACAAAGACCGAGACAGAGACAGATACGGAGACAGAGACACAGACAGAGACTGGGACGGAGACGGAGACAGAGACAGAGGCGCAGACGGAGACAGAGACAGAGACATAGACAGGGACAGCGACAGAGTCAGAGGCAGAGATAGACACAGCGACAGAGACAGAGACTGAGACAGAGACAGAGACAGCGACAGAGACAGAGACAGAGACAGATACACAGACAGAGACAGAGACGGAGACAAATATCGAGACGGAGACAGAGACGGAGACAGTGACAGAGGCAGAGACAGAGACAGAGACGGAGACAAAGACCGAGACAGACGCAGAGACTGAGACAGAGGCAGAGACATAGACATAGACAGAGACAGTGACAGAGACAGAGACAGAGACAGAGACAGAGACAGAGACAGAGACAGAGACAGAGACAGAGACAGGGACAGAGACAGAGACAGGGACAGAGACAGAGACGGAGACAGAGACAGAGACAGAGACAGAGACAGAGACAGAGACAGAGACAGAGACAGAGACAGAGACAGAGACAGAGACAGAGACGGAGACAGAGACAGAGACAGGGACGGAGACAGACGCAGAGACTCAGACAGAGGCAGAGACAGAGACAGAGACAGAGACAGAGACAGAGACAGAGACAGAGACAGAGACAGAGACAGAGACAGAGACAGAGACAGAGACAGAGACAGAGACAGAGACAGAGACAGAGACAGAGACAGAGACAGAGACAGAGACAGAGACAGAGACAGAGACAGAGACAGAGACAGAGACAGAGACAGAGACAGAGACAGAGACAGAGACAGAGACGGAGACAGAGACAGAGACAGAGACAGAGACAGAGACAGAGACAGAGACAGAGACAGAGACAGAGACAGAGACAGAGACGGAGACAGAGACAGAGGGAGAGACAGCGACAGAGACTGAGACGGAGACAGAGGCAGAGACAGAGACAGAGACACAGACAGCGACAGAGACAGAGACGGAGATAGAGACAGAGACAGAGTCAGAGACGGAGACAGAGACAGAGACTGAGCCAGGGACAGAGACAGAGACAGAGACAGAGGGAGAGACAGCGACAGAGGCAGAGGCAGAGACAGAAACAGAGACAGAGACAGAGACAGAGACAGAGACAGAGACAGAGACAGAGACAGAAACAGAGACAGAGACAGAGACAGAGACAGAGACAGAGACAGAGACAGGGACAGAGACAGACGCAGAGACTGAGACAGAGGCAGAAACAGAGACAGAGACAGAGACAGAGACAGAGACAGAGACAGAGACAGAGACAGAGACAGAGACAGAGACAGAGACAGAGACAGAGACAGAGACAGAGACGGAGGCAGAGGTAGAGACAGAGACAGAGACATAGACAGAGACAGAGACAGAGACAGAGACAGAGACAGAGACAGAGACAGAGACAGAGACAGAGACAGAGACAGAGACAGAGACAGAGACAGAGACGGAGACAGAGGCAGAGGTAGAGACAGAGACAGAGACATAGACAGAGACAGAGACAGAGACTGAGACTGAGACAGAAACAGAGGGAGAGACAGAGACACAGACAAAGACAGAGGGGCAGGAGACAAAGACGGAGACAGAGGCAGAGACAGAGACAGAGACACATAGAGCGACAGAGACAGAGACGGAGACAGAGGCAGAGACAGAGCCAGGGACAGAGACGGAGACAGAGACAGAGGGAGAGACAGCGACCGAGACAGAGAAAGAGACAGAGACAGAGGCAGAGACAAAGACAGACACAGAGACAGAGACAGAGACTGAGACGGAGATAGAGACGGAGACAGAGTCAGAGACGGAGACAGAGACAGAGACTGAGCCAGGGACAGAAACGGAGACAGAGACAGAGACAGAGACAGAGACAGAGACAGAGACGGAGACGGAGATAGAGGCAGAGATAGTGGCAGAGACAGAGACAGAGACGAATACAACGACCGAGACAGATTCCGAGACACAGACAGATACAGAGACAGAGACAGATACAGAGACAGAGACGGAGACAAAGACCGAGACAGAGGCAGAGACACAGACAGAGACAGAGACAGAGGCAGAGACAGAGACAGAAACAGAGACAGAGACAGAGACAGAGACAGAGACAGAGCCAGACGCAGAGACTGAGACAGAGGCAGAGACTGAGACAGAGGCAGAGACAGAGACAGAGACAGGGGGAGAGACAGATGGACAGACAGCGACAGAGACAGAGACAGAGACAGAGACAGAGACAGACGCAGAGGCAGAGGCAGAGACAGAGACAGAGACAGAGGCAGAGGCAGAGACAGAGACAGAAACAGAGACAGAGGCAGATACTGAGACAAAGACCGAGGCAGAGACAGATACGGAGACTGAGGCGGAGAAACAGGCAGAGACAGAGCCAGGGACAGAGACGGAGACAGAGACAGAGGGAGAGACAGCGACAGAGACAGAGACAGAGACAGAGGCAGAGACAGAGACAGAGACACAGACAGCGACAGAGACAGAGACGGAGATAGAGACAGAGACAGAGTCAGAGACGGAGACAGAGGCAGAGACAGAGCCAGGGACAGAGACAGAGACAGAGACGGAGACAGAGACAGAGGGAGAGACAGCGACAGAGACAGAGACAGAGACAGAGGCAGAGACAGAGACAGAGACACATACAGCGACAGAGACAGAGACGGAGATAGAGACAGAGACAGAGTCAGAGACGGAGACAGAGACAGAGACTGAGCCAGGGACAGAGACAGAGACAGAGACAGAGGGAGAGACAGCGACAGAGGCAGAGGCAGAGACAGAAACAGAGACAGAGACAGAGACAGAGACAGAGACAGAGACAGAGACAGAAACAGAGACAGAGACAGAGACAGAGACAGAGACAGAGACAGAGACAGGGACAGAGACAGACGCAGAGACTGAGACAGAGGCAGAAATAGAGACAGAGACAGAGACAGAGACAGAGACAGAGACAGAGACAGAGACAGAGACAGAGACAGAGACAGAGACAGAGACGGAGGCAGAGGTAGAGACAGAGACAGAGACATAGACAGAGACAGAGACAGAGACAGAGACAGAGACAGAGACAGAGACAGAGACAGAGACAGAGACAGAGACAGAGACAGAGACAGAGACGGAGACAGAGGCAGAGGTAGAGACAGAGACAGAGACATAGACAGAGACAGAGACAGAGACTGAGACTGAGACAGAAACAGAGGGAGAGACAGAGACACAGACAAAGACAGAGGGGCAGGAGACAAAGACGGAGACAGAGGCAGAGACAGAGACAGAGACACATAGAGCGACAGAGACAGAGACGGAGACAGAGGCAGAGACAGAGCCAGGGACAGAGACCGAGACAGAGACAGAGGGAGAGACAGCGACCGAGACAGAGAAAGAGACAGAGACAGAGGCAGAGACAAAGACAGACACAGATACAGAGACAGAGACTGAGACGGAGATAGAGACGGAGACAGAGTCAGAGACGGAGACAGAGACAGAGACTGAGCCAGGGACAGAAACGGAGACAGAGACAGAGGGAGAGACAGCGACAGAGGCAGAGGCAGAGGCAGAAACAGAGACAGAGACAGAGACAGAGACAGAGACAGAGACAGAGACAGAGTCAGAGACAGAGACAGAGACAGAGACAGAGACAGAGACAGAGGCAGAGGCAGAGACAGAAACAGAGAGAGAGACAGAGACAGAGACAGAGACAGAGACAGAGACAGAGACAGAGACAGAGACAGAGACAGAGACAGAGACAGAGACAGAGACAGAGACAGAGACAGAGACAGAGACAGAGACAGAGACAGAGACAGAGACAGAGACAGAGACAGAGACAGAGACAGAGACAGAGACAGAGACAGAGACAGAGACAGAGACAGAGACAGAGACAGAGACAGAGACAGAGACAGAGACAGAGACAGAGACAGAGACAGAGACTGAGACTGAGACTGAGACAGAGACAGAGGGAGAGACAGAGACACAGACAAAGACAGAGGGGCAGGAGACAAAGACGGAGACAGAGGCAGAGACAGAGACAGAGACAGAGGCAGAGACAGAGACAGAGACAGGGACAGAGACAGAGACGGAGATAGAGACAGAGACAGAGACAGAGACATAGACGGAGACAGAGACAGAGGGAGAGACAGCGACAGAGACAGAGACAGAAGCAGCGACAGAGACAGATACGGGGACAGAGACAGAGGCAGAGACAGAGACAGAGACAGAGACAGAGACAGAGTCGGAGACAGAGACAGAGACTGAGACTGAGACAGAGACAGCGGCAGAGACAGAGGCGGAGACAGAGGCAGAGACACAGACAGAGACAGAGACAGAGACAGAGACAGAGACAGAGACAGAGACAGAGACAGAGACAGAGACAGAGACAGAGACAGAGACGGAGACGGAGATAGAGGCAGAGATAGTGGCAGAGACAGAGACAGAGACGAATACAACGACCGAGACAGATTCCGAGACACAGACAGATACAGAGACAGAGACAGAGACAGAGACAGAGACGGAGACAAAGACCGAGACAGAGGCAGAGACAGATACAGAGACAGAGACAGAGACAGAGACAGAGACAGAGACAGAGACAGAGACAGACGCAGAGGCAGAGGCAGAGACAGAGACAGAGACAGAGACAGAGACAGAGACGGATATAGAGACAGAGACAGAGACATAGACGGAGACAGAGACAGAGGGAGAGACAGCGACAGAGACAGAGACAGAAGCAGAGACAGAGACAGATACGGGGACAGAGACAGAGGCAGGCACAGAGACAGAGACAGAGTCGGAGACGGAGACAGAGACTGAGACTGAGACAGAGACAGCGGCAGAGACAGAGGCGGAGACAGAGGCAGAGACACAGACAGAGGCAGAGACAGAGACAGAGACAGAGACAGAGACGGAGACAGAGACAGAGACAGAGACGGATATAGAGACAGAGACAGAGTCAGAGACGGAGACAGAGGCAGAGAGAGAGCCAGGGACAGAGACAGAGACAGAGACAGAGACAGAGGGAGAGACAGCGAAAGAGACAGAGACAGAGACAGAAACAGAGACAGAGGCAGAGACAGAGACAGAGACAGAGACAGAGACAGAGACGGAGATAGAGACAGAGACAGAGACAGAGACATAGACGGAGACAGAGACAGAGGGAGAGGCAGCGACAGAGACAGAGACAGAAGCAGAGACAGAGACAGATACGGGGACAGAGACAGAGGCAGAGACAGAGACAGAGACAGAGACAGAGTCGGAGACAGACACAGAGACTGAGACTGAGACAGAGACAGCGGCAGAGACAGAGACGGAGACGGAGATAGAGGCAGAGATAGTGGTAGAGACAGAGACAGAGACGAATACAACGACCGAGACAGATTCAGAGACACAGACAGAGACAGAGACAGAGACAGAGACAGAGAGAGAGACAGAGACAGAGACGGAGACATAGACCGAGACAGAGGCAGAGACACAGACAGAGACAGAGACAGAGACGGAGACAGAGACAGAGACAGAGACAGAGACGGAGACAAAGACCGAGACAGAGACAGATACGGAGACAGAGACACAGACAGAGACTGGGACGGAGACGGAGACAGAGACAGAGGCGCAGACGGAGACAGAGACAGAGACATAGACAGGGACAGCGACAGAGTCAGAGGCAGAGATAGACACAGCGACAGAGACAGAGACTGAGACAGAGACAGAGACAGCGACAGAGACAGAGACAGAGACAGATACACAGACAGAGACAGAGACGGAGACAAATATCGAGACGGAGACAGAGACGGAGACAGTGACAGAGGCAGAGACAGAGACAGAGACGGAGACAAAGACCGAGACAGACGCAGAGACTGAGACAGAGGCAGAGACATAGACATAGACAGAGACAGTGACAGAGACAGAGACAGAGACAGAGACAGAGACAGAGACAGAGACAGAGACAGAGACAGAGACAGAGACAGGGACAGAGACAGAGACAGGGACAGAGACAGAGACGGAGACAGAGACAGAGACAGAGACAGAGACAGAGACAGAGACAGAGACAGAGACAGAGACAGAGACAGAGACAGAGACAGAGACAGAGACAGAGACGGAGACAGAGACAGAGACAGGGACGGAGACAGACGCAGAGACTCAGACAGAGGCAGAGACAGAGACAGAGACAGAGACAGAGACAGAGACAGAGACAGAGACAGAGACAGAGACAGAGACAGAGACAGAGACAGAGACAGAGACAGAGACAGAGACAGAGACAGAGACAGAGACAGAGACAGAGACAGAGACAGAGACAGAGACAGAGACAGAGACAGAGACAGAGACAGAGACAGAGACAGAGACGGAGACAGAGACAGAGACAGAGACAGAGACAGAGACAGAGACAGAGACAGAGACAGAGACAGAGACAGAGACAGAGACGGAGACAGAGACAGAGGGAGAGACAGCGACAGAGACTGAGACGGAGACAGAGGCAGAGACAGAGACAGAGACACAGACAGCGACAGAGACAGAGACGGAGATAGAGACAGAGACAGAGTCAGAGACGGAGACAGAGACAGAGACTGAGCCAGGGACAGAGACAGAGACAGAGACAGAGGGAGAGACAGCGACAGAGGCAGAGGCAGAGACAGAAACAGAGACAGAGACAGAGACAGAGACAGAGACAGAGACAGAGACAGAGACAGAAACAGAGACAGAGACAGAGACAGAGACAGAGACAGAGACAGAGACAGGGACAGAGACAGACGCAGAGACTGAGACAGAGGCAGAAACAGAGACAGAGACAGAGACAGAGACAGAGACAGAGACAGAGACAGAGACAGAGACAGAGACAGAGACAGAGACAGAGACAGAGACAGAGACAGAGACGGAGGCAGAGGTAGAGACAGAGACAGAGACATAGACAGAGACAGAGACAGAGACAGAGACAGAGACAGAGACAGAGACAGAGACAGAGACAGAGACAGAGACAGAGACAGAGACAGAGACGGAGACAGAGGCAGAGGTAGAGACAGAGACAGAGACATAGACAGAGACAGAGACAGAGACTGAGACTGAGACAGAAACAGAGGGAGAGACAGAGACACAGACAAAGACAGAGGGGCAGGAGACAAAGACGGAGACAGAGGCAGAGACAGAGACAGAGACACATAGAGCGACAGAGACAGAGACGGAGACAGAGGCAGAGACAGAGCCAGGGACAGAGACGGAGACAGAGACAGAGGGAGAGACAGCGACCGAGACAGAGAAAGAGACAGAGACAGAGGCAGAGACAAAGACAGACACAGAGACAGAGACAGAGACTGAGACGGAGATAGAGACGGAGACAGAGTCAGAGACGGAGACAGAGACAGAGACTGAGCCAGGGACAGAAACGGAGACAGAGACAGAGGGAGAGACAGCGACAGAGGCAGAGGCAGAGGCAGAAACAGAGACAGAGACAGAGACAGAGACAGAGACAGAGACAGAGACAGAGACAGAGACAGAGACAGAGACAGAGACAGAGACAGAGACAGAGACAGAGACAGAGACAGAGACAGAGACGGAGACGGAGATAGAGGCAGAGATAGTGGCAGAGACAGAGACAGAGACGAATACAACGACCGAGACAGATTCCGAGACACAGACAGATACAGAGACAGAGACAGAGACAGAGACAGAGACGGAGACAAAGACCGAGACAGAGGCAGAGACACAGACAGAGACAGAGACAGAGACAGAGGCAGAGACAGAGACAGAGACAGAGACAGAGACAGAGACAGAGACAGAGATGGAGATAGAGACAGAGACAGAGACAGAGATAGAGACAGAGACAGAGACAGAGACATAGACGGAGACAGAGACAGAGCCAGAGACAGAGACAGAGACAGTGGCAGAGACAGAGACAGAGACAGAGATGGAGACAGAGGCAGAGACAGAGCCAGAGACAGTGTCAGAGACACATACAGAGACAGAGACAGAGACAGAGACAGAGACAGAGACAGAGACAGAGACAGAACCAGAGACAGAGACAGAGACAGGGGGAGAGACAGATGGACAGACAGCGACAGAGACAGAGACAGAGACAGAGACAGACGCAGAGGCAGAGGCAGAGACAGAGACAGAGACAGAGACAGAGACAGAGACAGAGGGAGAGACAGCGACAGAGGCAGAGGCAGAGACAGAAACAGAGACAGAGACAGAGACAGAGACAGCGACAGAGGCAGAGACAGAGAGAGAGACAGAGGCAGAGGCAGAGACAGAAACAGAGACAGAGACAGAGACAGAGACGGATATAGAGACAGAGACAGAGACATAGACGGAGACAGAGACAGAGGGAGAGACAGCGACAGAGACAGAGACAGAAGCAGAGACAGAGACAGATACGGGGACAGAGACAGAGGCAGGCACAGAGACAGAGACAGAGTCGGAGACGGAGACAGAGACTGAGACTGAGACAGAGACAGCGGCAGAGACAGAGGCGGAGACAGAGGCAGAGACACAGACTGAGGCAGAGACAGAGACAGAGACAGAGACAGAGACGGAGACAGAGACAGAGACAGAGACGGATATAGAGACAGAGACAGAGTCAGAGACGGAGACAGAGGCACAGAGAGAGCCAGGGACAGAGACAGAGACACAGACAGAGACAGAGGGAGAGACAGCGAAAGAGACAGAGACAGAGACAGAAACAGAGACAGAGACAGAGACAGAGACAGAGACAGAGCCAGACGCAGAGACTGAGACAGAGGCAGAGACTGAGACAGAGGCAGAGACAGAGACAGAGACAGGGGGAGAGACAGATGGACAGACAGCGACAGAGACAGAGACAGAAACAGAGACAGAGGCAGATACTGAGACAAAGACCGAGGCAGAGACAGATACGGAGACTGAGGCGGAGAAACAGGCAGAGACAGAGCCAGGGACAGAGACGGAGACAGAGACAGAGGGAGAGACAGCGACAGAGACAGAGACAGAGACAGAGGCAGAGACAGAGACAGAGACACAGACAGCGACAGAGACAGAGACGGAGATAGAGACAGAGACAGAGTCAGAGACGGAGACAGAGGCAGAGACAGAGCCAGGGACAGAGACAGAGACAGAGACGGAGACAGTGACAGAGGGAGAGACAGCGACAGAGACAGAGACAGAGACAGAGGCAGAGACAGAGACAGAGACACATACAGCGACAGAGACAGAGACGGAGATAGAGACAGAGACAGAGTCAGAGACGGAGACAGAGACAGAGACTGAGCCAGGGACAGAGACAGAGACAGAGACAGAGGGAGAGACAGCGACAGAGGCAGAGGCAGAGACAGAAACAGAGACAGAGACAGAGACAGAGACAGAGACAGAGACAGAGACAGAAACAGAGACAGAGACAGAGACAGAGACAGAGACAGAGACAGAGACAGGGACAGAGACAGACGCAGAGACTGAGACAGAGGCAGAAATAGAGACAGAGACAGAGACAGAGACAGAGACAGAGACAGAGACAGAGACAGAGACAGAGACAGAGACAGAGACAGAGACAGAGACAGAGACAGAGACGGAGGCAGAGGTAGAGACAGAGACAGAGACATAGACAGAGACAGAGACAGAGACAGAGACAGAGACAGAGACAGAGACAGAGACAGAGACAGAGACAGAGACAGAGACAGAGACAGAGACAGAGACGGAGACAGAGGCAGAGGTAGAGACAGAGACAGAGACATAGACAGAGACAGAGACAGAGACTGAGACTGAGACAGAAACAGAGGGAGAGACAGAGACACAGACAAAGACAGAGGGGCAGGAGACAAAGACGGAGACAGAGGCAGAGACAGAGACAGAGACACATAGAGCGACAGAGACAGAGACGGAGACAGAGGCAGAGACAGAGCCAGGGACAGAGACCGAGACAGAGACAGAGGGAGAGACAGCGACCGAGACAGAGAAAGAGACAGAGACAGAGGCAGAGACAAAGACAGACACAGATACAGAGACAGAGACTGAGACGGAGATAGAGACGGAGACAGAGTCAGAGACGGAGACAGAGACAGAGACTGAGCCAGGGACAGAAACGGAGACAGAGACAGAGGGAGAGACAGCGACAGAGGCAGAGGCAGAGGCAGAAACAGAGACAGAGACAGAGACAGAGACAGAGACAGAGACAGAGACAGAGTCAGAGACAGAGACAGAGACAGAGACAGAGACAGAGACAGAGGCAGAGGCAGAGACAGAAACAGAGAGAGAGACAGAGACAGAGACAGAGACAGAGACAGAGACAGAGACAGAGACAGAGACAGAGACAGAGACAGAGACAGAGACAGAGACAGAGACAGAGACAGAGACAGAGACAGAGACAGAGACAGAGACAGAGACAGAGACAGAGACAGAGACAGAGACAGAGACAGAGACAGAGACAGAGACAGAGACAGAGACAGAGACAGAGACAGAGACAGAGACAGAGACAGAGACAGAGACAGAGACTGAGACTGAGACTGAGACAGAGACAGACGGAGAGACAGAGACACAGACAAAGACAGAGGGGCAGGAGACAAAGACGGAGACAGAGGCAGAGACAGAGACAGAGACAGAGGCAGAGACAGAGACAGAGACAGGGACAGAGACAGAGACGGAGATAGAGACAGAGACAGAGACAGAGACATAGACGGAGACAGAGACAGAGGGAGAGACAGCGACAGAGACAGAGACAGAAGCAGCGACAGAGACAGATACGGGGACAGAGACAGAGGCAGAGACAGAGACAGAGACAGAGACAGAGACAGAGTCGGAGACAGAGACAGAGACTGAGACTGAGACAGAGACAGCGGCAGAGACAGAGGCGGAGACAGAGGCAGAGACACAGACAGAGACAGAGACAGAGACAGAGACAGAGACAGAGACAGAGACAGAGACAGAGACAGAGACAGAGACAGAGACGGAGACGGAGATAGAGGCAGAGATAGTGGCAGAGACAGAGACAGAGACGAATACAACGACCGAGACAGATTCCGAGACACAGACAGATACAGAGACAGAGACAGAGACAGAGACAGAGACGGAGACAAAGACCGAGACAGAGGCAGAGACAGATACAGAGACAGAGACAGAGACAGAGACAGAGACAGAGACAGAGACAGAGACAGAGACAGAGACAGAGACAGGGGGAGAGACAGATGGACAGACAGCGACAGAGACAGAGACAGAGACAGAGACAGACGCAGAGGCAGAGGCAGAGACAGAGACAGAGACAGAGACAGAGACAGAGACAGAGGGAGAGACAGCGACAGAGGCAGAGGCAGAGACAGAAACAGAGACAGAGACAGAGACAGAGACAGCGACAGAGACAGAGACAGAGAGAGAGACAGAGGCAGAGGCAGAGACAGAAACAGAGACAGAGACAGAGACAGAGACGGATATAGAGACAGAGACAGAGACATAGACGGAGACAGAGACAGAGGGAGAGACAGCGACAGAGACAGAGACAGAAGCAGAGACAGAGACAGATACGGGGACAGAGACAGAGGCAGGCACAGAGACAGAGACAGAGTCGGAGACGGAGACAGAGACTGAGACTGAGACAGAGACAGCGGCAGAGACAGAGGCGGAGACAGAGGCAGAGACACAGACAGAGGCAGAGACAGAGACAGAGACAGAGACAGAGACGGAGACAGAGACAGAGACAGAGACGGATATAGAGACAGAGACAGAGTCAGAGACGGAGACAGAGGCAGAGAGAGAGCCAGGGACAGAGACAGAGACAGAGACAGAGACAGAGGGAGAGACAGCGAAAGAGACAGAGACAGAGACAGAAACAGAGACAGAGACAGAGACAGAGACAGAGACAGAGCCAGACGCAGAGACTGAGACAGAGGCAGAGACTGAGACAGAGTCAGAGACAGAGACAGAGACAGGGGGAGAGACAGATGGACAGACAGCGACAGAGACAGAGACAGAGACAGAGACAGAGACAGACGCAGAGGCAGAGGCAGAGACAGAGACAGAGACAGAGGCAGAGACAGAGACAGAGACAGAAACAGAGACAGAGGCAGATACTGAGACAAAGACCGAGGCAGAGACAGATACGGAGACTGAGGCGGAGAAACAGGCAGAGACAGAGCCAGGGACAGAGACGGAGACAGAGACAGAGGGAGAGACAGCGACAGAGACAGAGACAGAGACAGAGGCAGAGACAGAGACAGAGACACAGACAGCGACAGAGACAGAGACGGAGATAGAGACAGAGACAGAGTCAGAGACGGAGACAGAGGCAGAGACAGAGCCAGGGACAGAGACAGAGACAGAGACGGAGACAGAGACAGAGGGAGAGACAGCGACAGAGACAGAGACAGAGACAGAGGCAGAGACAGAGACAGAGACACATACAGCGACAGAGACAGAGACGGAGATAGAGACAGAGACAGAGTCAGAGACGGAGACAGAGATAGAGACTGAGCCAGGGACAGAGACAGAGACAGAGACAGAGGGAGAGACAGCGACAGAGGCAGAGGCAGAGACAGAAACAGAGACAGAGACAGAGACAGAGACAGAGACAGAGACAGAAACAGAGACAGAGACAGAGACAGAGACAGAGACAGAGACAGAGACAGAGACAGAGACAGAGACAGAGACAGAGACGGAGGCAGAGGTAGAGACAGAGACAGAGACATAGACAGAGACAGAGACAGAGACAGAGACAGAGACAGAGACAGAGACAGAGACAGAGACAGAGACGGAGACAGAGGCAGAGGTAGAGACAGAGACAGAGACATAGACAGAGACAGAGACAGAGACTGAGACTGAGACAGAAACAGAGGGAGAGACAGAGACACAGACAAAGACAGAGGGGCAGGAGACAAAGACGGAGACAGAGGCAGAGACAGAGACAGAGACACATAGAGCGACAGAGACAGAGACGGAGACAGAGGCAGAGACAGAGCCAGGGACAGAGACGGAGACAGAGACAGAGGGAGAGACAGCGACCGAGACAGAGAAAGAGACAGAGACAGAGGCAGAGACAAAGACAGACACAGAGACAGAGACAGAGACTGAGACGGAGATAGAGACGGAGACAGAGTCAGAGACGGAGACAGAGACAGAGACTGAGCCAGGGACAGAAACGGAGACAGAGACAGAGGGAGAGACAGCGACAGAGGCAGAGGCAGAGGCAGAAACAGAGACAGAGACAGAGACAGAGACAGAGACAGAGACAGAGACAGAGACAGAGACAGAGACAGAGACAGAGACAGAGACAGAGACAGAGGCAGAGGCAGAGACAGAAACAGAGAGAGAGACAGAGACAGAGACAGAGACAGAGACAGAGACAGAGACAGAGACAGAGACAGAGACAGAGACAGAGACAGAGACAGAGACAGAGACAGAGACAGAGACAGAGACATAGACAGAGACAGAGACAGAGACAGAGACAGAGACAGAGACAGAGACGGAGACAAAGACCGAGACAGAGACAGATACGGAGACAGAGACACAGACAGAGACTGGGACGGAGACGGAGACAGAGACAGAGGCGCAGACGGAGACAGAGACAGAAACAGAGACAGTGGCAGAGACAGAAGCAGAGCCAGAGACAGAGACAGAGACAGAGACAGAGACAGAGACAGAAACAGAGACAGAGACAGGGGGAGAGATAGTGGCAGAGACAGAGACAGAGACGAATACAACGACCGAGACAGATTCCGAGACACAGACAGATACAGAGACAGAGACAGAGACAGAGACAGAGACGGAGACAAAGACCGAGACAGAGGCAGAGACACAGACAGAGACAGAGACAGAGACAGAGGCAGAGACAGAGACAGAGACAGAGACAGAGACAGAGACAGAGACAGAGATGGAGATAGAGACAGAGACAGAGACAGAGATAGAGACAGGGACAGAGACAGAGACATAGACGGAGACAGAGACAGAGCCAGAGACAGTGACAGAGACAGTGGCAGAGACAGAGGCGGAGACAGAGGCAGAGACACAGACAGAGACAGAGACAGAGACAGAGACAGAGACAGAGACAGAGACAGAGACGGAGACGGAGATAGAGGCAGAGATAGTGGCAGAGACAGAGACAGAGACGAATACAATGACCGAGACAGATTCCGAGACACAGACAGATACAGAGACAGAGACAGAGACAGAGACAGAGACGGAGACAAAGACCGAGACAGAGACAGAGACAGAGACAGAGGCAGAGACAGAGACAGAGACAGAGACAGAGACAGAGACAGAGACAGAGATGGAGATAGAGACAGAGACAGAGACAGAGATAGAGACAGAGACAGAGACAGAGACATAGACGGAGACAGAGACAGAGCCAGAGACAGAGACAGAGACAGTGGCAGAGACAGAGACAGAGACAGAGACGGAGACAGAGGCAGAGACAGAGCCAGAGACAGAGTCAGAGACAGATACAGAGACAGAGACAGAGACAGAGACAGAGACAGAGACAGAGACAGAACCAGAGACAGAGACAGAGACAGGGGGAGAGACAGATGGACAGACAGCGACAGAGACAGAGACAGAGACAGAGACAGACGCAGAGGCAGAGGCAGAGACAGAGACAGAGACAGAGACAGAGACAGAGACAGAGGGAGAGACAGCGACAGAGGCAGAGGCAGAGACAGAAACAGAGACAGAGACAGAGACAGAGACAGCGACAGAGACAGAGACAGAGAGAGAGACAGAGGCAGAGGCAGAGACAGAAACAGAGACAGAGACAGAGACAGAGACGGATATAGAGACAGAGACAGAGACATAGACGGAGACAGAGACAGAGGGAGAGACAGCGACAGAGACAGAGACAGATACGGGGACAGAGACAGAGGCAGGCACAGAGACAGAGACAGAGTCGGAGACGGAGACAGAGACTGAGACTGAGACAGAGACAGCGGCAGAGACAGAGGCGGAGACAGAGGCAGAGACACAGACAGAGGCAGAGACAGAGACAGAGACAGAGACAGAGACGGAGACAGAGACAGAGACAGAGACGGATATAGAGACAGAGACAGAGTCAGAGACGGAGACAGAGGCAGAGAGAGAGCCAGGGACAGAGACAGAGACAGAGACAGAGACAGAGGGAGAGACAGCGAAAGAGACAGAGACGGAGACAGAAACAGAGACAGAGACAGAGACAGAGACAGAGACAGAGCCAGACGCAGAGACTGAGACAGAGGCAGAGACTGAGACAGAGGCAGAGACAGAGACAGAGACAGGGGGAGAGACAGATGGACAGACAGCGACAGAGACAGAGACAGAGACAGAGACAGAGACAGACGCAGAGGCAGAGGCAGAGACAGAGACAGAGACAGAGGCAGAGACAGAGACAGAGACAGAAACAGAGACAGAGGCAGATACTGAGACAAAGACCGAGGCAGAGACAGATACGGAGACTGAGGCGGAGAAACAGGCAGAGACAGAGCCAGGGACAGAGACGGAGACAGAGACAGAGGGAGAGACAGCGACAGAGACAGAGACAGAGACAGAGGCAGAGACAGAGACAGAGACACAGACAGCGACAGAGACAGAGACGGAGATAGAGACAGAGACAGAGTCAGAGACGGAGACAGAGGCAGAGACAGAGCCAGGGACAGAGACAGAGACAGAGACGGAGACGGATATAGAGACAGAGACAGAGTCAGACACGGAGACAGAGGCAGAGAGAGAGCCAGGGACAGAGACATAGACAGAGACAGAGACAGAGGGAGAGACAGCGAAAGAGACAGAGACAGAGACAGAAACAGAGACAGAGACAGAGACAGAGACAGAGACAGAGACAGAGACAGAGACAGAGACAGAGACAGAGACAGAGGCAGAGGTAGAGACAGAGGCAGAGACATAGACAGAGACAGAGACAGAGACTGAGACTGAGACAGAGACAGAGGGAGAGACAGAGACACAGACAAAGACAGAGGGGCAGGGGACAAAGACGGAGACAGAGGCAGAGACAGAGACAGAGACACATACAGCGACACAGACAGAGACGGAGACAGAGGCAGAGACAGAGCCAGGGACAGAGATGGAGACAGAGACAGAGGCAGAGACAGCGACAGAGACAGAGAAAGAGACAGAGACAGAGGCAGAGACAAAGACAGAGACAGAGACAGAGACAGAGAATGAGACGGAGACAGAGGCAGAGACAGAGACAGAGACACAGACAGCGACAGAGACAGAGACAGAGACGGAGATAGAGACAGAGACAAAGACCGAGACAGACGCAGAGACAGGGACAGAGACAGAGACAGGGACAGAGACAGAGACAGAGACAGAGACAGAGACAGAGACGGAGACAGAGACAGAGACAGAGACAGAGACAGAGACAGAGACGGAGACAGAGACAGAGACAGGGACGGAGACAGACGCAGAGACTCAGACAGAGGCAGAGACAGAGACAGAGACAGAGACAGAGACAGAGACTGAGACAGAGACAGAGAGGGAGACAGACGCAGAGACTCAGACAGAGGCAGAGACAGAGACAGAGACAGAGACAGAGACAGAGACAGAGACAGAGACAGAGACAGAGACGGAGACAGAGACAGAGACAGAGACAGAGACAGAGACAGAGACAGAGACAGAGACAGAGACAGAGACAGAGACAGAGACAGAGACAGAGACAGAGACAGAGGCAGATACTGAGACCAAGACCGAGGCAGAGACAGATACGGAGACTGAGGCAGAGACACAGGCAGAGACAGAGCCAGGGACAGAGACGGAGACAGAGACAGAGGGAGAGACAGCGACAGAGACAGAGACAGAGACAGAGACAGAGGCAGAGACAGAGACAGAGACACAGACAGCGACAGAGACAGAGACGGAGATAGAGACAGAGACAGAGTCAGAGACGGAGACAGAGGCAGAGGCAGAGCCAGGGACAGAGACAGAGACAGAGACGGAGACAGAGACAGAGGGAGAGACAGCGACAGAGACAGAGACGGAGACAGAGGCAGAGACAGAGACAGAGACACAGACAGCGACAGAGACAGAGACGGAGATAGAGACAGAGACAGAGTCAGAGACGGAGACAGAGACAGAGACTGAGCCAGGGACAGAGACAGAGACAGAGACAGAGGGAGAGACAGCGACAGAGGCAGAGGCAGAGACAGAAACAGAGACAGAGACAGAGACAGAGACAGAGACAGAGACAGAGACAGAAACAGAGACAGAGGCAGAGACAGAGACAGAGACAGAGACAGGGACAGAGACAGACGCAGAGACTGAGACAGAGGCAGAAATAGAGACAGAGACAGAGACAGAGACAGAGACAGAGACAGAGACAGAGACAGAGACAGAGACAGAGACAGAGACAGAGACAGAGACAGAGACAGAGACGGAGGCAGAGGTAGAGACAGAGACAGAGACATAGACAGAGACAGAGACAGAGACAGAGACAGAGACAGAGACAGAGACAGAGACAGAGACAGAGACGGAGACAGAGGCAGAGGTAGAGACAGAGACAGAGACATAGACAGAGACAGAGACAGAGACTGAGACTGAGACAGAAACAGAGGGAGAGACAGAGACACAGACAAAGACAGAGGGGCAGGAGACAAAGACGGAGACAGAGGCAGAGACAGAGACAGAGACACATAGAGCGACAGAGACAGAGACGGAGACAGAGGCAGAGACAGAGCCAGGGACAGAGACAGAGACAGAGACAGAGGGAGAGACAGCGACAGAGGCAGAGGCAGAGACAGAAACAGAGACAGAGACAGAGACAGAGACAGAGACAGAGACAGAGACAGAAACAGAGACCGAGACGGAGACAGAGACAGAGACAGAGACGGAGACAGACGCAGAGACTCAGACAGAGGCAGAGACAGAGAAAGAGACAGAGACAGAGACAGAGACAGAGACAGAGACAGAGACAGAGACAGAGACAGAGACAGAGACAGAGACAGAGACAGAGACAGAGACAGAGACAGAGACAGAGACAGAGACAGAGACAGAGACAGAGACAGAGACAGAGACAGAGACAGAGACAGAGACAGAGACAGAGACAGAGACAGAGACAGAGACAGAGACAGAGACAGAGACAGAGACAGAGACAGAGACAGAGACAGAGACAGAGACAGAGACAGAGACAGAGACAGAGACAGAGACAGAGACAGAGACAGAGACAGAGACAGAGACAGAGACAGAGACAGAGACAGAGACAGAGACAGAGACGGAGACAAAGACCGAGACAGAGACAGATACGGAGACAGAGACACAGACAGAGACTGGGACGGAGACGGAGACAGAGACAGAGGCGCAGACGGAGACAGAGACAGAGACATAGACAGGGACAGCGACAGAGTCAGAGGCAGAGATAGACACAGCGACAGAGACAGAGACTGAGACAGAGACAGAGACAGCGACAGAGACAGAGACAGAGACAGATACACAGACAGAGACAGAGACGGAGACAAATATCGAGACGGAGACAGAGACGGAGACAGTGACAGAGGCAGCGACAGAGACAGAGACGGAGACAAAGACCGAGACAGACGCAGAGACTGAGACAGAGGCAGAGACATAGACATAGGCAGAGACAGTGACAGAGACAGAGACAGAGACAGAGACAGAGACAGAGACAGAGACAGAGACAGAGACAGAGACAGAGACAGAGACAGGGACAGAGACAGAGACAGGGACAGAGACAGAGACAGAGACAGAGACAGAGACAGAGACGGAGACAGAGACAGAGACAGAGACAGAGACGGAGACAGAGACAGAGACAGGGACGGAGACAGACGCAGAGACTCAGACAGAGGCAGAGACAGAGACAGAGACAGAGACAGAGACAGAGACTGAGACAGAGACAGAGAGGGAGACAGACGCAGAGACTCAGACAGAGGCAGAGACAGAGACAGAGACAGAGACAGAGACAGAGACAGAGACAGAGACAGAGACACAGACAGAGACTGGGACGGAGACGGAGACAGAGACAGAGGCGCAGACGGAGACAGAGACAGAAACAGAGACAGTGGCAGAGACAGAAGCAGAGCCAGAGACAGAGACAGAGACAGAGACAGAGACAGAAACAGAGACAGAGACAGGGGGAGAGATAGTGGCAGAGACAGAGACAGAGACGAATACAACGACCGAGACAGATTCCGAGACACAGACAGATACAGAGACAGAGACAGAGACAGAGACAGAGACGGAGACAAAGACCGAGACAGAGGCAGAGACACAGACAGAGACAGAGACAGAGACAGAGGCAGAGACAGAGACAGAGACAGAGACAGAGACAGAGACAGAGACAGAGATGGAGATAGAGACAGAGACAGAGACAGAGATAGAGACAGGGACAGAGACAGAGACATAGACGGAGACAGAGACAGAGCCAGAGACAGTGACAGAGACAGTGGCAGAGACAGAGGCGGAGACAGAGGCAGAGACACAGACAGAGACAGAGACAGAGACAGAGACAGAGACAGAGACAGAGACAGAGACGGAGACGGAGATAGAGGCAGAGATAGTGGCAGAGACAGAGACAGAGACGAATACAATGACCGAGACAGATTCCGAGACACAGACAGATACAGAGACAGAGACAGAGACAGAGACAGAGACGGAGACAAAGACCGAGACAGAGACAGAGACAGAGACAGAGGCAGAGACAGAGACAGAGACAGAGACAGAGACAGAGACAGAGACAGAGATGGAGATAGAGACAGAGACAGAGACAGAGATAGAGACAGAGACAGAGACAGAGACATAGACGGAGACAGAGACAGAGCCAGAGACAGAGACAGAGACAGTGGCAGAGACAGAGACAGAGACAGAGACGGAGACAGAGGCAGAGACAGAGCCAGAGACAGAGTCAGAGACAGATACAGAGACAGAGACAGAGACAGAGACAGAGACAGAGACAGAGACAGAACCAGAGACAGAGACAGAGACAGGGGGAGAGACAGATGGACAGACAGCGACAGAGACAGAGACAGAGACAGAGACAGACGCAGAGGCAGAGGCAGAGACAGAGACAGAGACAGAGACAGAGACAGAGACAGAGGGAGAGACAGCGACAGAGGCAGAGGCAGAGACAGAAACAGAGACAGAGACAGAGACAGAGACAGCGACAGAGACAGAGACAGAGAGAGAGACAGAGGCAGAGGCAGAGACAGAAACAGAGACAGAGACAGAGACAGAGACGGATATAGAGACAGAGACAGAGACATAGACGGAGACAGAGACAGAGGGAGAGACAGCGACAGAGACAGAGACAGAAGCAGAGACAGAGACAGATACGGGGACAGAGACAGAGGCAGGCACAGAGACAGAGACAGAGTCGGAGACGGAGACAGAGACTGAGACTGAGACAGAGACAGCGGCAGAGACAGAGGCGGAGACAGAGGCAGAGACACAGACAGAGGCAGAGACAGAGACAGAGACAGAGACAGAGACGGAGACAGAGACAGAGACAGAGACGGATATAGAGACAGAGACAGAGTCAGAGACGGAGACAGAGGCAGAGAGAGAGCCAGGGACAGAGACAGAGACAGAGACAGAGACAGAGGGAGAGACAGCGAAAGAGACAGAGACGGAGACAGAAACAGAGACAGAGACAGAGACAGAGACAGAGACAGAGCCAGACGCAGAGACTGAGACAGAGGCAGAGACTGAGACAGAGGCAGAGACAGAGACAGAGACAGGGGGAGAGACAGATGGACAGACAGCGACAGAGACAGAGACAGAGACAGAGACAGAGACAGACGCAGAGGCAGAGGCAGAGACAGAGACAGAGACAGAGGCAGAGACAGAGACAGAGACAGAAACAGAGACAGAGGCAGATACTGAGACAAAGACCGAGGCAGAGACAGATACGGAGACTGAGGCGGAGAAACAGGCAGAGACAGAGCCAGGGACAGAGACGGAGACAGAGACAGAGGGAGAGACAGCGACAGAGACAGAGACAGAGACAGAGGCAGAGACAGAGACAGAGACACAGACAGCGACAGAGACAGAGACGGAGATAGAGACAGAGACAGAGTCAGAGACGGAGACAGAGGCAGAGACAGAGCCAGGGACAGAGACAGAGACAGAGACGGAGACGGATATAGAGACAGAGACAGAGTCAGACACGGAGACAGAGGCAGAGAGAGAGCCAGGGACAGAGACAGAGACAGAGACAGAGACAGAGGGAGAGACAGCGAAAGAGACAGAGACAGAGACAGAAACAGAGACAGAGACAGAGACAGAGACAGAGACAGAGACAGAGACAGAGACAGAGACAGAGGCAGAGGTAGAGACAGAGGCAGAGACATAGACAGAGACAGAGACAGAGACTGAGACTGAGACAGAGACAGAGGGAGAGACAGAGACACAGACAAAGACAGAGGGGCAGGGGACAAAGACGGAGACAGAGGCAGAGACAGAGACAGAGACACATACAGCGACACAGACAGAGACGGAGACAGAGGCAGAGACAGAGCCAGGGACAGAGATGGAGACAGAGACAGAGGCAGAGGCAGCGACAGAGACAGAGAAAGAGACAGAGACAGAGGCAGAGACAAAGACAGAGACAGAGACAGAGACAGAGAATGAGACGGAGACAGAGGCAGAGACAGAGACAGAGACACAGACAGCGACAGAGACAGAGACGGAGATAGAGACAGAGACAAAGACCGAGACAGACGCAGAGACAGGGACAGAGACAGAGACAGGGACAGAGACAGAGACAGAGACAGAGACAGAGACAGAGACGGAGACAGAGACAGAGACAGAGACAGAGACAGAGACAGAGACGGAGACAGAGACAGAGACAGGGACGGAGACAGACGCAGAGACTCAGACAGAGGCAGAGACAGAGACAGAGACAGAGACAGAGACAGAGACTGAGACAGAGACAGAGAGGGAGACAGACGCAGAGACTCAGACAGAGGCAGAGACAGAGACAGAGACAGAGACAGAGACAGAGACAGAGACAGAGACAGAGACAGAGACAGAGACAGAGACAGAGACAGAGACAGAGACAGAGACAGAGACAGAGACAGAGACAGAGACAGAGACAGAGACAGAGACAGAGACAGAGACAGAGACAGAGACAGAGACAGAGACAGAGACAGAGACAGAGACAGAGACAGAGACAGAGACAGAGACAGAGACAGAGACAGAGACGGAGACAGAGACAGAGACAGAGACAGAGACAGAGACAGAGACAGAGACAGAGACAGAGACAGAGACAGAGACAGAGACAGAGACAGAGACAGAGACAGAGACAGAGGCAGATACTGAGACCAAGACCGAGGCAGAGACAGATACGGAGACTGAGGCAGAGACACAGGTAGAGACAGAGCCAGGGACAGAGACGGAGACAGAGACAGAGGGAGAGACAGCGACAGAGACAGAGACAGAGACAGAGACAGAGGCAGAGACAGAGACAGAGACACAGACAGCGACAGAGACAGAGACGGAGATAGAGACAGAGACAGAGTCAGAGACGGAGACAGAGGCAGAGGCAGAGCCAGGGACAGAGACAGAGACAGAGACAGAGACGGAGACAGAGACAGAGGGAGAGACAGCGACAGAGACAGAGACGGAGACAGAGGCAGAGACAGAGACAGAGACACAGACAGCGACAGAGACAGAGACGGAGATAGAGACAGAGACAGAGTCAGAGACGGAGACAGAGACAGAGACTGAGCCAGGGACAGAGACAGAGACAGAGACAGAGGGAGAGACAGCGACAGAGGCAGAGGCAGAGACAGAAACAGAGACAGAGACAGAGACAGAGACAGAGACAGAGACAGAGACAGAAACAGAGACAGAGGCAGAGACAGAGACAGAGACAGAGACAGGGACAGAGACAGACGCAGAGACTGAGACAGAGGCAGAAATAGAGACAGAGACAGAGACAGAGACAGAGACAGAGACAGAGACAGAGACAGAGACAGAGACAGAGACAGAGACAGAGACAGAGACAGAGACGGAGGCAGAGGTAGAGACAGAGACAGAGACATAGACAGAGACAGAGACAGAGACAGAGACAGAGACAGAGACAGAGACAGAGACAGAGACAGAGACAGAGACAGAGACAGAGACAGAGACGGAGACAGAGGCAGAGGTAGAGACAGAGACAGAGACATAGACAGAGACAGAGACAGAGACTGAGACTGAGACAGAAACAGAGGGAGAGACAGAGACACAGACAAAGACAGAGGGGCAGGAGACAAAGACGGAGACAGAGGCAGAGACAGAGACAGAGACACATAGAGCGACAGAGACAGAGACGGAGACAGAGGCAGAGACAGAGCCAGGGACAGAGACAGAGACAGAGACAGAGGGAGAGACAGCGACAGAGGCAGAGGCAGAGACAGAAACAGAGACAGAGACAGAGACAGAGACAGAGACAGAGACAGAAACAGAGACAGAGACGGAGACAGAGACAGAGACAGAGACGGAGACAGACGCAGAGACTCAGACAGAGGCAGAGACAGAGAAAGAGACAGAGACAGAGACAGAGACAGAGACAGAGACAGAGACAGAGACAGAGACAGAGACAGAGACAGAGACAGAGACAGAGACAGAGACAGAGACAGAGACAGAGACAGAGACAGAGACAGAGACAGAGACAGAGACAGAGACAGAGACAGAGACAGAGACAGAGACAGAGACAGAGACAGAGACAGAGACAGAGACAGAGACAGAGACAGAGACAGAGACAGAGACAGAGACAGAGACAGAGACAGAGACAGAGACAGAGACAGAGACAGAGACAGAGACAGAGACAGAGACGGAGACAAAGACCGAGACAGAGACAGATACGGAGACAGAGACACAGACAGAGACTGGGACGGAGACGGAGACAGAGACAGAGGCGCAGACGGAGACAGAGACAGAGACATAGACAGGGACAGCGACAGAGTCAGAGGCAGAGATAGACACAGCGACAGAGACAGAGACTGAGACAGAGACAGAGACAGCGACAGAGACAGAGACAGAGACAGATACACAGACAGAGACAGAGACGGAGACAAATATCGAGACGGAGACAGAGACGGAGACAGTGACAGAGGCAGCGACAGAGACAGAGACGGAGACAAAGACCGAGACAGACGCAGAGACTGAGACAGAGGCAGAGACATAGACATAGACAGAGACAGTGACAGAGACAGAGACAGAGACAGAGACAGAGACAGAGACAGAGACAGAGACAGAGACAGAGACAGAGACAGAGACAGAGACAGGGACAGAGACAGAGACAGGGACAGAGACAGAGACAGAGACAGAGACAGAGACAGAGACGGAGACAGAGACAGAGACAGAGACAGAGACAGAGACAGAGACGGAGACAGAGACAGAGACAGGGACGGAGACAGACGCAGAGACTCAGACAGAGGCAGAGACAGAGACAGAGACAGAGACAGAGACAGAGACTGAGACAGAGACAGAGAGGGAGACAGACGCAGAGACTCAGACAGAGGCAGAGACAGAGACAGAGACAGAGACAGAGACAGAGACAGAGACAGAGACAGAGACAGAGACAGAGACAGAGACAGAGACAGAGACAGAGACAGAGACAGAGACAGAGACAGAGACGGAGGCAGAGGTAGAGACAGAGACAGAGACATAGACAGAGACAGAGACAGAGACAGAGACAGAGACAGAGACAGAGACAGAGACAGAGACAGAGACAGAGACAGAGACAGAGACAGAGACGGAGACAGAGGCAGAGGTAGAGACAGAGACAGAGACATAGACAGAGACAGAGACAGAGACTGAGACTGAGACAGAAACAGAGGGAGAGACAGAGACACAGACAAAGACAGAGGGGCAGGAGACAAAGACGGAGACAGAGGCAGAGACAGAGACTGAGACACATAGAGCGACAGAGACAGAGACGGAGACAGAGGCAGAGACAGAGCCAGGGACAGAGACAGAGACAGAGACAGAGGGAGAGACAGCGACAGAGGCAGAGGCAGAGACAGAAACAGAGACAGAGACAGAGACAGAGACAGAGACAGAGACAGAAACAGAGACAGAGGCAGAGACAGAGACAGAGACAGAGACAGAGACAGAGACAGAGACAGAGACGGAGACAGAGACAGAGGGAGAGACAGCGACAGAGACAGAGACGGAGACAGAGGCAGAGACAGAGACAGAGACACAGACAGCGACAGAGACAGAGACGGAGATAGAGACAGAGACAGAGTCAGAGACGGAGACAGAGACAGAGACTGAGCCAGGGACAGAGACAGAGACAGAGACAGAGGGAGAGACAGCGACAGAGGCAGAGGCAGAGACAGAAACAGAGACAGAGACAGAGACAGAGACAGAGACAGAGACAGAGACAGAAACAGAGACAGAGACAGAGACAGAGACAGAGACAGAGACAGAGACAGAGACAGAGACAGAGACAGAGACAGAGACAGACGCAGAGACTGAGACAGAGGCAGAGACAGAGACAGAGACAGAGACAGAGACAGAGACAGAGACAGAGACAGAGACAGAGACAGAGACAGAGACGGAGGCAGAGGTAGAGACAGAGACAGAGACATAGACAGAGACAGAGACAGAGACAGAGACAGAGACAGAGACAGAGACAGAGACAGAGACAGAGACAGAGGCAGAGGCAGAGGTAGAGACAGAGGCAGAGACATAGACAGAGACAGAGACAGAGACTGAGACTGAGACAGAGACAGAGGGAGAGACAGAGACACAGACAAAGACAGAGGGGCAGGGGACAAAGACGGAGACAGAGGCAGAGACAGAGACAGAGACACATACAGCGACAGAGACAGAGACGGAGACAGAGGCAGAGACAGAGCCAGGGACAGAGATGGAGACAGAGACGGAGGCAGAGTCAGCGACAGAGACAGAGAAAGAGACAGAGACAGAGGCAGAGACAAAGACAGAGACAGAGACAGAGACAGAGACTGAGACGGAGATAGAGACAGAGACAGAGTCAGAGACGGAGACAGAGACAGAGACTGAGCCAGGGACAGAGACGGAGACAGAGACAGAGGAAGAGACAGCGACAGAGGCAGAGGCAGAGACAGAAACAGAGACAGAGACAGAGACAGAGACAGAGACAGAGACAGAGACAGAGACAGAGACAGAGACAGAGACAGAGACAGAGACAGAGACAGAGACAGAGACAGAGACAGAGACAGAGACAGAGACAGAGACAGAGACAGAGACAGAGACAGAGGCAGAGGCAGAGACAGAAACAGAGAGAGAGACAGAGAGACAGAGACAGAGACAGAGACAGAGACAGAGACAGAGACAGAGACAGAGACAGAGACAGAGACAGAGACAGAGACAGAGACAGAGACAGAGACAGAGACAGAGACAGAGACAGAGACAGAGACGGAGACAAAGACCGAGACAGAGACAGATACGGAGACAGAGACACAGACAGAGACTGGGACGGAGACGGAGACAGAGACAGAGGCGCAGACGGAGACAGAGACAGAGACATAGACAGGGACAGCGACAGAGTCAGAGGCAGAGATAGACACAGCGACAGAGACAGAGACTGAGACAGAGACAGAGACAGCGACAGAGACAGAGACAGAGACAGAGACAGAGACAGAGACAGAGACAGAGACAGAGACAGAGACAGAGACAGAGACAGAGACAGAGACAGAGACGGAGACAGAGACAGAGACAGGGACGGAGACAGACGCAGAGACTCCGACAGAGGCAGAGACAGAGACAGAGACAGAGACAGAGACAGAGACAGAGACAGAGACAGAGACAGAGAGAGAGACAGAGACAGAGACAGAGACAGAGACAGAGACAGAGACAGAGACAGAGACAGAGACAGAGACAGAGACAGAGACAGAGACAGAGACAGAGACAGAGACGGAGACAGAGACAGAGACAGAGACAGAGACAGAGACAGAGACAGAGACAGAGACAGAGACAGAGACAGAGACAGAGACGGAGACAGAGACAGAGGGAGAGACAGCGACAGAGACAGAGACGGAGACAGAGGCAGAGACAGAGACAGAGACACAGACAGCGACAGAGACAGAGACGGAGATAGAGACAGAGACAGAGTCAGAGACGGAGACAGAGACAGAGACTGAGCCAGGGACAGAGACAGAGACAGAGGCAGAGGGAGAGACAGCGACAGAGGCAGAGGCAGAGACAGAAACAGAGACAGAGACAGAGACAGAGACAGAGACAGAGACAGAGACAGAAACAGAGACAGAGACAGAGACAGAGACAGAGACAGGGACAGAGACAGACGCAGAGACTGAGATAGAGGCAGAAACAGAGACAGAGACAGAGACAGAGACAGAGACAGAGACAGAGACAGAGACAGAGACAGAGACAGAGACAGAGACGGAGGCAGAGGTAGAGACAGAGACAGAGACATAGACAGAGACAGAGACAGAGACAGAGACAGAGACAGAGACAGAGACAGAGACAGAGACAGAGACAGAGACAGAGACGGAGACAGAGGCAGAGGTAGAGACAGAGACAGAGACATAGACAGAGACAGAGACAGAGACTGAGACTGAGACAGAAACAGAGGGAGAGACAGAGACACAGACAAAGACAGAGGGGCAGGAGACAAAGACGGAGACAGAGGCAGAGACAGAGACAGAGACACATAGAGCGACAGAGACAGAGACGGAGACAGAGGCAGAGACAGAGCCAGGGACAGAGACGGAGACAGAGACAGAGGGAGAGACAGCGACCGAGACAGAGAAAGAGACAGAGACAGAGGCAGAGACAAAGACAGACACAGGGACAGAGACAGAGACTGAGACGGAGATAGAGACGGGGACAGAGTCAGAGACGGAGACAGAGACAGAGACTGAGCCAGGGACAGAAACGGAGACAGAGACAGAGGGAGAGACAGCGACAGAGGCAGAGGCAGAGGCAGAAACAGAGACAGAGACAGAGACAGAGACAGAGACAGAGACAGAGACAGAGACAGAGACAGAGACAGAGACAGAGACAGAGACAGAGGCAGAGGCAGAGACAGAAACAGAGAGAGAGACAGAGACAGAGACAGAGACAGAGACAGAGACAGAGACAGAGACAGAGACAGAGACAGAGACAGAGACAGAGACAGAGACAGAGACAGAGACAGAGACAGAGACAGAGACAGAGACAGAGACAGAGACAGAGACAGAGACAGAGACAGAGACAGAGACAGAGACAGAGACAGAGACAGAGACAGAGACAGAGACAGAGACGGAGACAAAGACCGAGACAGAGACAGATACGGAGACAGAGACACAGACAGAGACTGGGACGGAGACGGAGACAGAGACAGAGGCGCAGACGGAGACAGAGACAGAAACAGAGACAGTGGCAGAGACAGAAGCAGAGCCAGAGACAGAGACAGAGACAGAGACAGAGACAGAGACAGAAACAGAGACAGAGACAGGGGGAGAGATAGTGGCAGAGACAGAGACAGAGACGAATACAACGACCGAGACAGATTCCGAGACACAGACAGATACAGAGACAGAGACAGAGACAGAGACAGAGACAGAGACGGAGACAAAGACCGAGACAGAGGCAGAGACACAGACAGAGACAGAGACAGAGACAGAGGCAGAGACAGAGACAGAGACAGAGACAGAGACAGAGACAGAGACAGAGACAGAGATGGAGATAGAGACAGAGACAGAGACAGAGATAGAGACAGGGACAGAGACAGAGACATAGACGGAGACAGAGACAGAGCCAGAGACAGAGACAGAGACAGTGGCAGAGACAGAGGCGGAGACAGAGGCAGAGACACAGACGGAGACAGAGACAGAGACAGAGACAGAGACAGAGTCAGAGACAGAGACGGAGACGGAGATAGAGGCAGAGATAGTGGCAGAGACAGAGACAGAGACGAATACAATGACCGAGACAGATTCCGAGACACAGACAGATACAGAGACAGAGACAGAGACGGAGACAAAGACCGAGACAGAGGCAGAGACACAGACAGAGACAGAGACAGAGACAGAGGCATAGACAGAGACAGAGACAGAGACAGAGACAGAGACAGAGACAGAGATGGAGATAGAGACAGAGACAGAGACAGAGATAGAGACAGAGACAGAGACAGAGACATAGACGGAGACAGAGACAGAGCCAGAGACAGAGACAGAGACAGTGGCAGAGACAGAGACAGAGACAGAGACAGAGACAGAGACGGATATAGAGACAGAGACAGAGACATAGACGGAGACAGAGACAGAGGGAGAGACAGCGACAGAGACAGAGACAGAAGCAGAGACAGAGACAGATACGGGGACAGAGACAGAGGCAGGCACAGAGACAGAGACAGAGTCGGAGACGGAGACAGAGACTGAGACTGAGACAGAGACAGCGGCAGAGACAGAGGCGGAGACAGAGGCAGAGACACAGACAGAGGCAGAGACAGAGACAGAGACAGAGACAGAGACGGAGACAGAGACAGAGACAGAGACGGATATAGAGACAGAGACAGAGTCAGAGACGGAGACAGAGGCAGAGAGAGAGCCAGGGACAGAGACAGAGACAGAGACAGAGACAGAGGGAGAGACAGCGAAAGAGACAGAGACAGAGACAGAAACAGAGACAGAGACAGAGACAGAGACAGAGACAGAGCCAGACGCAGAGACTGAGACAGAGGCAGAGACTGAGACAGAGGCAGAGACAGAGACAGAGACAGGGGGAGAGACAGATGGACAGACAGCGACAGAGACAGAGACAGAGACAGAGACAGAGACAGACGCAGAGGCAGAGGCAGAGACAGAGACAGAGACAGAGGCAGAGACAGAGACAGAGACAGAAACAGAGACAGAGGCAGATACTGAGACAAAGACCGAGGCAGAGACAGATACGGAGACTGAGGCGGAGAAACAGGCAGAGACAGAGCCAGGGACAGAGACGGAGACAGAGACAGAGGGAGAGACAGCGACAGAGACAGAGACAGAGACAGAGGCAGAGACAGAGACAGAGACACAGACAGCGACAGAGACAGAGACGGAGATAGAGACAGAGACAGAGTCAGAGACGGAGACAGAGGCAGAGACAGAGCCAGGGACAGAGACAGAGACAGAGACGGAGACGGATATAGAGACAGAGACAGAGTCAGACACGGAGACAGAGGCAGAGAGAGAGCCAGGGACAGAGACAGAGACAGAGACAGAGACAGAGGGAGAGACAGCGAAAGAGACAGAGACAGAGACAGAAACAGAGACAGAGACAGAGACAGAGACAGAGACAGAGACAGAGACAGAGACAGAGACAGAGACAGAGGCAGAGGTAGAGACAGAGGCAGAGACATAGACAGAGACAGAGACAGAGACTGAGACTGAGACAGAGACAGAGGGAGAGACAGAGACACAGACAAAGACAGAGGGGCAGGGGACAAAGACGGAGACAGAGGCAGAGACAGAGACAGAGACACATACAGCGACAGAGACAGAGACGGAGACAGAGGCAGAGACAGAGCCAGGGACAGAGATGGAGACAGAGACAGAGGCAGAGACAGCGACAGAGACAGAGAAAGAGACAGAGACAGAGGCAGAGACAAAGACAGAGACAGAGACAGAGACAGAGACTGAGACGGAGATAGAGACAGAGACAGAGACAGAGACAGAGACAGAGACAGAGACAGAGACAGAGACAGAGGCAGAGGCAGAGACAGAAACAGAGAGAGAGACAGAGAGACAGAGACAGAGACAGAGACAGAGACAGAGACAGAGACAGAGACAGAGACAGAGACAGAGACAGAGACAGAGACAGAGACAGAGACAGAGACAGAGACAGAGACAGAGACAGAGACAGAGACAGAGACAGAGACGGAGACAAAGACCGAGACAGAGACAGATACGGAGACAGAGACACAGACAGAGACTGGGACGGAGACGGAGACAGAGACAGAGGCGCAGACGGAGACAGAGACAGAGACATAGACAGGGACAGCGACAGAGTCAGAGGCAGAGATAGACACAGCGACAGAGACAGAGACTGAGACAGAGACAGAGACAGCGACAGAGACAGAGACAGAGACAGATACACAGACAGAGACAGAGACGGAGACAAATATCGAGACGGAGACAGCGACGGAGACAGTGACAGAGGCAGAGACAGAGACAGAGACGGAGACAAAGACCGAGACAGACGCAGAGACTGAGACAGAGGCAGAGACATAGACATAGACAGAGACAGTGACAGAGACAGAGACAGAGACAGAGACAGAGACAGAGACAGAGACAGAGACAGAGACAGAGACAGGGACAGAGACAGAGACAGGGACAGAGACAGAGACAGAGACAGAGACAGAGACAGAGACGGAGACAGAGACAGAGACAGAGACAGAGACAGAGACAGAGACGGAGACAGAGACAGAGACAGGGACAGAGACAGAGACAGAGACAGAGACAGAGACAGAGACGGAGACAGAGACAGAGACAGAGACAGAGACAGAGACTGAGACAGAGACAGAGAGGGAGACAGACGCAGAGACTCAGACAGAGGCAGAGACAGAGACAGAGACAGAGACAGAGACAGAGACAGAGACAGAGACAGAGACAGAGACAGAGACAGAGACAGAGACAGAGACAGAGACAGAGACAGAGACAGAGACAGAGACAGAGACAGAGACAGAGACAGAGACAGAGACAGAGACAGGGACAGAGACAGAGACAGGGACAGAGACAGAGACAGAGACAGAGACAGAGACAGAGACAGAGACAGAGACAGAGACAGAGACAGAGACAGGGACAGAGACAGAGACAGGGACAGAGACAGAGACAGAGACAGATACACAGACAGAGACAGAGACGGAGACAAATATCGAGACGGAGACAGAGACGGAGACAGTGACAGAGGCAGAGACAGAGACAGAGACGGAGACAAAGACCGAGACAGACGCAGAGACTGAGACAGATGCAGAGACATAGACATAGACAGAGACAGTGACAGAGACAGAGACAGAGACAGAGACAGAGACAGAGACAGAGACAGAGACAGAGACAGAGACAGGGACAGAGACAGAGACAGGGACAGAGACAGAGACAGAGACAGAGACAGAGACAGAGACAGAGACAGAGACAGAGACAGAGACAGAGACAGAGACAGAGACAGAGACAGAGACAGAGACAGAGACAGAGACAGAGACAGAGACAGAGACAGAGACAGAGACAGAGACAGAGACAGAGACAGAGACAGAGACAGAGACAGAGACAGAGACGGAGACAGAGACAGAGACAGAGACAGAGACAGAGACAGAGACAGAGACAGAGACAGAGACAGAGACAGAGACAGACAGAGACAGAGACAGAGGCAGATACTGAGACAAAGACCGAGGCAGAGACAGATACGGAGACTGAGGCAGAGACACAGGCAGAGACAGAGCCAGGGACAGAGACGGAGACAGAGACAGAGGGAGAGACAGCGACAGAGACAGAGACAGAGACAGAGGCAGAGACAGAGACAGAGACACAGACAGCGACAGAGACAGAGACGGAGATAGAGACAGAGACAGAGTCAGAGACGGAGACAGAGGCAGAGGCAGAGCCAGGGACAGAGACAGAGACAGAGACGGAGACAGAGACAGAGGGAGAGACAGCGACAGAGACAGAGACGGAGACAGAGGCAGAGACAGAGACAGAGACACAGACAGCGACAGAGACAGAGACGGAGATAGAGACAGAGACAGAGTCAGAGACGGAGACAGAGACAGAGACTGAGCCAGGGACAGAGACAGAGACAGAGACAGAGGGAGAGACAGCGACAGAGGCAGAGGCAGAGACAGAAACAGAGACAGAGACAGAGGCAGAGACAGAGACAGAGACAGAGACAGAGACAGAAACAGAGACAGAGGCAGAGACAGAGACAGAGACAGAGACAGGGACAGAGACAGACGCAGAGACTGAGACAGAGGGAGAAATAGAGACAGAGACAGAGACAGAGACAGAGACAGAGACAGAGACAGAGACAGAGACAGAGACAGAGACAGAGACGGAGGCAGAGGTAGAGACAGAGACAGAGACATAGACAGAGACAGAGACAGAGACAGAGACAGAGACAGAGACAGAGACAGAGACAGAGACAGAGACAGAGACAGAGACAGAGACAGAGACAGAGACAGAGACAGAGACGGAGACGGAGACAGAGACAGAGACAGAGACAGAGACAGAGACAGAGACAGAGACAGAGACAG
This sequence comes from Megachile willughbiella, assembly GCA_945859595.2. NCBI lineage: Eukaryota > Metazoa > Arthropoda > Insecta > Hymenoptera > Megachilidae > Megachile > Megachile willughbiella. Next base: position 719,610 of record CAMAOD020000105.1, read on the forward strand.
AGACAGAGACAGAGACAGAGACAGAGACAGAGACAGAGACAGAGACAGAGACAGAGACAGAGGCAGATACTGAGACAAAGACCGAGGCAGAGACAGATACGGAGACTGAGGCAGAGACACAGGCAGAGACAGAGCCAGGGACAGAGACGGAGACAGAGACAGAGGGAGAGACAGCGACAGAGACAGAGACAGAGACAGAGGCAGAGACAGAGACAGCGACAGAGACAGAGACGGAGGCAGAGGTAGAGACAGAGACAGAGACATAGACAGAGACAGAGACAGAGACAGAGACAGAGACAGAGACAGAGACAGAGACGGAGACAGAGACAGAGACAGAGACAGAAACAGAGACAGAGGCAGAGACAGAGACAGAGACAGAGACAGGGACAGAGACAGACGCAGAGACTGAGACAGAGGCAGAAATAGAGACAGAGACAGAGACAGAGACAGAGACAGAGACAGAGACAGAGACAGAGACAGAGACAGAGACAGAGACAGAGACGGAGGCAGAGGTAGAGACAGAGACAGAGACATAGACAGAGACAGAGACAGAGACAGAGACAGAGACAGAGACAGAGACAGAGACAGAGACAGAGACAGAGACAGAGACGGAGACAGAGGCAGAGGTAGAGACAGAGACAGAGACAGAGACATAGACAGAGACAGAGACAGAGACTGAGACTGAGACAGAAACAGAGGGAGAGACAGAGACACAGACAAAGACAGAGGGGCAGGAGACAAAGACGGAGACAGAGGCAGAGACAGAGACAGAGACACATAGAGCGACAGAGACAGAGACAGAGACAGAGACAGAGACAGAGGCAGAGACAGAGACGGAGACAGAGGCAGAGGCAGAGACAGAGACAGGGGGAGAGACAGATGGACAGACAGCGACAGAGACAGAGACAGAGACAGAGACAGACGCAGAGGCAGAGGCAGAGACAGAGACAGAGACAGAGACAGAGACAGAGACAGAGGGAGAGACAGCGACAGAGGCAGAGGCAGAGACAGAAACAGAGACAGAGACAGAGACAGAGACAGCGACAGAGACAGAGACAGAGAGAGAGGCAGAGGCAGAGGCAGAGACAGAAACAGAGACAGAGACAGAGACAGAGACGGATATAGAGACAGAGACAGAGACATAGACGGAGACAGAGACAGAGGGAGAGACAGCGACAGAGACAGAGACAGAAGCAGAGACAGAGACAGATACGGGGACAGAGACAGAGGCAGGCACAGAGACAGAGACAGAGTCGGAGACGGAGACAGAGACTGAGACTGAGACAGAGACAGCGGCAGAGACAGAGGCGGAGACAGAGGCAGAGACACAGACAGAGGCAGAGACAGAGACAGAGACAGAGACAGAGACGGAGACAGAGACAGAGACAGAGACGGATATAGAGACAGAGACAGAGTCAGAGACGGAGACAGAGGCAGAGAGAGAGCCAGGGACAGAAACAGAGACAGAGACAGAGACAGAGGGAGAGACAGCGAAAGAGACAGAGACAGAGACAGAAACAGAGACAGAGACAGAGACAGAGACAGAGACAGAGCCAGACGCAGAGACTGAGACAGAGGCAGAGACTGAGACAGAGGCAGAGACAGAGACAGAGACAGGGGGAGAGACAGATGGACAGACAGCGACAGAGACAGAGACAGAGACAGAGACAGAGACAGACGCAGAGGCAGAGGCAGAGGCAGAGATAGAGACAGAGACAGAGGCAGAGACAGAGACAGAGACAGAAACAGAGACAGAGGCAGATACTGAGACAAAGACCGAGGCAGAGACAGATACGGAGACTGAGGCGGAGAAACAGGCAGAGACAGAGCCAGGGACAGAGACGGAGACAGAGACAGAGGGAGAGACAGCGACAGAGACAGAGACAGAGACAGAGGCAGAGACAGAGACAGAGACACAGACAGCGACAGAGACAGAGACGGAGATAGAGACAGAGACAGAGTCAGAGACGGAGACAGAGGCAGAGACAGAGCCAGGGACAGAGACAGAGACAGAGACGGAGACGGATATAGAGAGAGAGACAGAGTCAGACACGGAGACAGAGGCAGAGAGAGAGCCAGGGACAGAGACAGAGACAGAGACAGAGACAGAGGGAGAGACAGCGAAAGAGACAGAGACAGAGACAGAAACAGAGACAGAGACAGAGACAGAGACAGAGACAGAGACAGAGACAGAGACAGAGACAGAGGCAGAGGTAGAGACAGAGGCAGAGACATAGACAGAGACAGAGACAGAGACTGAGACTGAGACAGAGACAGAGGGAGAGACAGAGACACAGACAAAGACAGAGGGGCAGGGGACAAAGACGGAGACAGAGGCAGAGACAGAGACAGAGACACATACAGCGACAGAGACAGAGACGGAGACAGAGGCAGAGACAGAGCCAGGGACAGAGATGGAGACAGAGACAGAGGCAGAGACAGCGACAGAGACAGAGAAAGAGACAGAGACAGAGGCAGAGACAAAGACAGAGACAGAGACAGAGACAGAGACTGAGACGGAGATAGAGACAGAGACAGAGACAGAGACAGAGACAGAGACAGAGACAGAGACAGAGGCAGAGGCAGAGACAGAAACAGAGAGAGAGACAGAGAGACAGAGACAGAGACAGAGACAGAGACAGAGACAGAGACAGAGACAGAGACAGAGACAGAGACAGAGACAGAGACAGAGACAGAGACAGAGACAGAGACAGAGACAGAGACAGAGACAGAGACGGAGACAAAGACCGAGACAGAGACAGATACGGAGACAGAGACACAGACAGAGACTGGGACGGAGACGGAGACAGAGACAGAGGCGCAGACGGAGACAGAGACAGAGACATAGACAGGGACAGCGACAGAGTCAGAGGCAGAGATAGACACAGCGACAGAGACAGAGACTGACACAGAGACAGAGACAGCGACAGAGACAGAGACAGAGACAGATACACAGACAGAGACAGAGACGGAGACAAATATCGAGACGGAGACAGAGACGGAGACAGTGACAGAGGCAGAGACAGAGACAGAGACGGAGACAAAGACCGAGACAGACGCAGAGACTGAGACAGATGCAGAGACATAGACATAGACAGAGACAGTGACAGAGACAGAGACAGAGACAGAGACAGAGACAGAGACAGAGACAGAGACAGAGACAGAGACAGGGACAGAGACAGAGACAGGGACAGAGACAGAGACAGAGACAGAGACAGAGACAGAGACAGAGACAGAGACAGAGACAGAGACAGAGACAGAGACAGAGACAGAGACAGAGACAGAGACAGAGACAGAGACAGAGACAGAGACAGAGACAGAGACAGAGACAGAGACAGAGACAGAGACAGAGACAGAGACAGAGACAGAGACAGAGACGGAGACAGAGACAGAGACAGAGACAGAGACAGAGACAGAGACAGAGACAGAGACAGAGACAGAGACAGAGACAGACAGAGACAGAGACAGAGGCAGATACTGAGACAAAGACCGAGGCAGAGACAGATACGGAGACTGAGGCAGAGACACAGGCAGAGACAGAGCCAGGGACAGAGACGGAGACAGAGACAGAGGGAGAGACAGCGACAGAGACAGAGACAGAGACAGAGGCAGAGACAGAGACAGAGACACAGACAGCGACAGAGACAGAGACGGAGATAGAGACAGAGACAGAGTCAGAGACGGAGACAGAGGCAGAGGCAGAGCCAGGGACAGAGACAGAGACAGAGACGGAGACAGAGACAGAGGGAGAGACAGCGACAGAGACAGAGACGGAGACAGAGGCAGAGACAGAGACAGAGACACAGACAGCGACAGAGACAGAGACGGAGATAGAGACAGAGACAGAGTCAGAGACGGAGACAGAGACAGAGACTGAGCCAGGGACAGAGACAGAGACAGAGACAGAGGGAGAGACAGCGACAGAGGCAGAGGCAGAGACAGAAACAGAGACAGAGACAGAGGCAGAGACAGAGACAGAGACAGAGACAGAGACAGAAACAGAGACAGAGGCAGAGACAGAGACAGAGACAGAGACAGGGACAGAGACAGACGCAGAGACTGAGACAGAGGGAGAAATAGAGACAGAGACAGAGACAGAGACAGAGACAGAGACAGAGACAGAGACAGAGACAGAGACAGAGACAGAGACGGAGGCAGAGGTAGAGACAGAGACAGAGACATAGACAGAGACAGAGACAGAGACAGAGACAGAGACAGAGACAGAGACAGAGACAGAGACAGAGACAGAGACAGAGACAGAGACAGAGACGGAGACAGAGGCAGAGGTAGAGAAAGAGACAGAGACATAGACAGAGACAGAGACAGAGACTGAGACTGAGACAGAAACAGAGGGAGAGACAGAGACACAGACAAAGACAGAGGGGCAGGAGACAAAGACGGAGACAGAGGCAGAGACAGAGACAGAGACACATAGAGCGACAGAGACAGAGACGGAGACAGAGGCAGAGACAGAGCCAGGGACAGAGACGGAGACAGAGACAGAGGGAGAGACAGCGACCGAGACAGAGAAAGAGACAGAGACAGAGGCAGAGACAAAGACAGACACAGAGACAGAGACAGAGACTGAGACGGAGATAGAGACGGAGACAGAGTCAGAGACGGAGACAGAGACAGAGACTGAGCCAGGGACAGAAACGGAGACAGAGACAGAGGGAGAGACAGCGACAGAGGCAGAGGCAGAGGCAGAAACAGAGACAGTGACAGAGACAGAGACAGAGACAGAGACAGAGACAGAGACAGAGACAGAGACAGAGACAGAGACAGAGACAGAGGCAGAGGCAGAGACAGAGACAGGGGGAGAGACAGATGGACAGACAGCGACAGAGACAGAGACAGAGACAGAGACAGACGCAGAGGCAGAGGCAGAGACAGAGACAGAGACAGAGACAGAGACAGAGACAGAGGGAGAGACAGCGACAGAGGCAGAGGCAGAGACAGAAACAGAGACAGAGACAGAGACAGAGACAGCGACAGAGACAGAGACAGAGAGAGAGACAGAGGCAGAGGCAGAGACAGAAACAGAGACGGAGACAGAGACAGAGACGGATATAGAGACAGAGACAGAGACATAGACGGAGACAGAGACAGAGGGAGAGACAGCGACAGAGACAGAGACAGAAGCAGAGACAGAGACAGATACGGGGACAGAGACAGAGGCAGGCACAGAGACAGAGACAGAGTCGGAGACGGAGACAGAGACTGAGACTGAGACAGAGACAGCGGCAGAGACAGAGGCGGAGACAGAGGCAGAGACACAGACAGAGGCAGAGACAGAGACAGAGACAGAGACAGAGACGGAGACAGAGACAGAGACAGAGACAGAGACAGAGACAGAGACAGAGACAGAGACAGAGACAGAGACAGAGACGGAGACAGAGACAGAGACAGAGACAGAGACAGAGACAGAGACAGAGACAGAGACAGAGACAGAGACAGAGACAGACAGAGACAGAGACAGAGGCAGATACTGAGACAAAGACCGAGGCAGAGACAGATACGGAGACTGAGGCAGAGACACAGGCAGAGACAGAGCCAGGGACAGAGACGGAGACAGAGACAGAGGGAGAGACAGCGACAGAGACAGAGACAGAGACAGAGGCAGAGACAGAGACAGAGACACAGACAGCGACAGAGACAGAGACGGAGATAGAGACAGAGACAGAGACAGAGACAGAGACAGAGACAGAGACAGAGACAGAGACAGAGACAGAGACAGAGACAGAGACAGAGACAGAGACAGAGACAGAGACAGAGACGGAGACAAAGACCGAGACAGAGACAGATACGGAGACAGAGACACAGACAGAGACTGGGACGGAGACGGAGACAGAGACAGAGGCGCAGACGGAGACAGAGACAGAAACAGAGACAGTGGCAGAGACAGAAGCAGAGCCAGAGACAGAGACAGAGACAGAGACAGAGACAGAGACAGAGACAGAAACAGAGACAGAGACAGGGGGAGAGATAGTGGCAGAGACAGAGACAGAGACGAATACAACGACCGAGACAGATTCCGAGACACAGACAGATACAGAGACAGAGACAGAGACAGAGACAGAGACAGAGACGGAGACAAAGACCGAGACAGAGGCAGAGACACAGACAGAGACAGAGACAGAGACAGAGGCAGAGACAGAGACAGAGACAGAGACAGAGACAGAGACAGAGACAGAGATGGAGATAGAGACAGAGACAGAGACAGAGATAGAGACAGGGACAGAGACAGAGACATAGACGGAGACAGAGACAGAGCCAGAGACAGAGACAGAGACAGTGGCAGAGACAGAGGCGGAGACAGAGGCAGAGACACAGACGGAGACAGAGACAGAGACAGAGACAGAGACAGAGTCAGAGACAGAGACGGAGACGGAGATAGAGGCAGAGATAGTGGCAGAGACAGAGACAGAGACGAATACAATGACCGAGACAGATTCCGAGACACAGACAGATACAGAGACAGAGACAGAGACGGAGACAAAGACCGAGACAGAGGCAGAGACACAGACAGAGACAGAGACAGAGACAGAGGCATAGACAGAGACAGAGACAGAGACAGAGACAGAGACAGAGACAGAGATGGAGATAGAGACAGAGACAGAGACAGAGATAGAGACAGAGACAGAGACAGAGACATAGACGGAGACAGAGACAGAGCCAGAGACAGAGACAGAGACAGTGGCAGAGACAGAGACAGAGACAGAGACAGAGACAGAGACGGATATAGAGACAGAGACAGAGACATAGACGGAGACAGAGACAGAGGGAGAGACAGCGACAGAGACAGAGACAGAAGCAGAGACAGAGACAGATACGGGGACAGAGACAGAGGCAGGCACAGAGACAGAGACAGAGTCGGAGACGGAGACAGAGACTGAGACTGAGACAGAGACAGCGGCAGAGACAGAGGCGGAGACAGAGGCAGAGACACAGACAGAGGCAGAGACAGAGACAGAGACAGAGACAGAGACGGAGACAGAGACAGAGACAGAGACGGATATAGAGACAGAGACAGAGTCAGAGACGGAGACAGAGGCAGAGAGAGAGCCAGGGACAGAGACAGAGACAGAGACAGAGACAGAGGGAGAGACAGCGAAAGAGACAGAGACAGAGACAGAAACAGAGACAGAGACAGAGACAGAGACAGAGACAGAGCCAGACGCAGAGACTGAGACAGAGGCAGAGACTGAGACAGAGGCAGAGACAGAGACAGAGACAGAGACAGAGACAGAGACAGAGACGGAGACAGAGACAGAGACAGAGACAGAAACAGAGACAGAGGCAGAGACAGAGACAGAGACAGAGACAGGGACAGAGACAGACGCAGAGACTGAGACAGAGGCAGAAATAGAGACAGAGACAGAGACAGAGACAGAGACAGAGACAGAGACAGAGACAGAGACAGAGACAGAGACAGAGACAGAGACGGAGGCAGAGGTAGAGACAGAGACAGAGACATAGACAGAGACAGAGACAGAGACAGAGACAGAGACAGAGACAGAGACAGAGACAGAGACAGAGACAGAGACAGAGACGGAGACAGAGGCAGAGGTAGAGACAGAGACAGAGACAGAGACATAGACAGAGACAGAGACAGAGACTGAGACTGAGACAGAAACAGAGGGAGAGACAGAGACACAGACAAAGACAGAGGGGCAGGAGACAAAGACGGAGACAGAGGCAGAGACAGAGACAGAGACACATAGAGCGACAGAGACAGAGACAGAGACAGAGACAGAGACAGAGGCAGAGACAGAGACGGAGACAGAGGCAGAGGCAGAGACAGAGACAGGGGGAGAGACAGATGGACAGACAGCGACAGAGACAGAGACAGAGACAGAGACAGACGCAGAGGCAGAGGCAGAGACAGAGACAGAGACAGAGACAGAGACAGAGACAGAGGGAGAGACAGCGACAGAGGCAGAGGCAGAGACAGAAACAGAGACAGAGACAGAGACAGAGACAGCGACAGAGACAGAGACAGAGAGAGAGGCAGAGGCAGAGGCAGAGACAGAAACAGAGACAGAGACAGAGACAGAGACGGATATAGAGACAGAGACAGAGACATAGACGGAGACAGAGACAGAGGGAGAGACAGCGACAGAGACAGAGACAGAAGCAGAGACAGAGACAGATACGGGGACAGAGACAGAGGCAGGCACAGAGACAGAGACAGAGTCGGAGACGGAGACAGAGACTGAGACTGAGACAGAGACAGCGGCAGAGACAGAGGCGGAGACAGAGGCAGAGACACAGACAGAGGCAGAGACAGAGACAGAGACAGAGACAGAGACGGAGACAGAGACAGAGACAGAGACGGATATAGAGACAGAGACAGAGTCAGAGACGGAGACAGAGGCAGAGAGAGAGCCAGGGACAGAAACAGAGACAGAGACAGAGACAGAGGGAGAGACAGCGAAAGAGACAGAGACAGAGACAGAAACAGAGACAGAGACAGAGACAGAGACAGAGACAGAGCCAGACGCAGAGACTGAGACAGAGGCAGAGACTGAGACAGAGGCAGAGACAGAGACAGAGACAGGGGGAGAGACAGATGGACAGACAGCGACAGAGACAGAGACAGAGACAGAGACAGAGACAGACGCAGAGGCAGAGGCAGAGGCAGAGATAGAGACAGAGACAGAGGCAGAGACAGAGACAGAGACAGAAACAGAGACAGAGGCAGATACTGAGACAAAGACCGAGGCAGAGACAGATACGGAGACTGAGGCGGAGAAACAGGCAGAGACAGAGCCAGGGACAGAGACGGAGACAGAGACAGAGGGAGAGACAGCGACAGAGACAGAGACAGAGACAGAGGCAGAGACAGAGACAGAGACACAGACAGCGACAGAGACAGAGACGGAGATAGAGACAGAGACAGAGTCAGAGACGGAGACAGAGGCAGAGACAGAGCCAGGGACAGAGACAGAGACAGAGACGGAGACGGATATAGAGAGAGAGACAGAGTCAGACACGGAGACAGAGGCAGAGAGAGAGCCAGGGACAGAGACAGAGACAGAGACAGAGACAGAGGGAGAGACAGCGAAAGAGACAGAGACAGAGACAGAAACAGAGACAGAGACAGAGACAGAGACAGAGACAGAGACAGAGACAGAGACAGAGACAGAGGCAGAGGTAGAGACAGAGGCAGAGACATAGACAGAGACAGAGACAGAGACTGAGACTGAGACAGAGACAGAGGGAGAGACAGAGACACAGACAAAGACAGAGGGGCAGGGGACAAAGACGGAGACAGAGGCAGAGACAGAGACAGAGACACATACAGCGACAGAGACAGAGACGGAGACAGAGGCAGAGACAGAGCCAGGGACAGAGATGGAGACAGAGACAGAGGCAGAGACAGCGACAGAGACAGAGAAAGAGACAGAGACAGAGGCAGAGACAAAGACAGAGACAGAGACAGAGACAGAGACTGAGACGGAGATAGAGACAGAGACAGAGACAGAGACAGAGACAGAGACAGAGACAGAGACAGAGGCAGAGGCAGAGACAGAAACAGAGAGAGAGACAGAGAGACAGAGACAGAGACAGAGACAGAGACAGAGACAGAGACAGAGACAGAGACAGAGACAGAGACAGAGACAGAGACAGAGACAGAGACAGAGACAGAGACAGAGACAGAGACAGAGACAGAGACAGAGACAGAGACAGAGACAGAGACAGAGACGGAGACAAAGACCGAGACAGAGACAGATACGGAGACAGAGACACAGACAGAGACTGGGACGGAGACGGAGACAGAGACAGAGGCGCAGACGGAGACAGAGACAGAGACATAGACAGGGACAGCGACAGAGTCAGAGGCAGAGATAGACACAGCGACAGAGACAGAGACTGACACAGAGACAGAGACAGCGACAGAGACAGAGACAGAGACAGATACACAGACAGAGACAGAGACGGAGACAAATATCGAGACGGAGACAGAGACGGAGACAGTGACAGAGGCAGAGACAGAGACAGAGACGGAGACAAAGACCGAGACAGACGCAGAGACTGAGACAGATGCAGAGACATAGACATAGACAGAGACAGTGACAGAGACAGAGACAGAGACAGAGACAGAGACAGAGACAGAGACAGAGACAGAGACAGAGACAGGGACAGAGACAGAGACAGGGACAGAGACAGAGACAGAGACAGAGACAGAGACAGAGACAGAGACAGAGACAGAGACAGAGACAGAGACAGAGACAGAGACAGAGACAGAGACAGAGACAGAGACAGAGACAGAGACAGAGACAGAGACAGAGACAGAGACAGAGACAGAGACAGAGACAGAGACAGAGACAGAGACAGAGACAGAGACGGAGACAGAGACAGAGACAGAGACAGAGACAGAGACAGAGACAGAGACAGAGACAGAGACAGAGACAGAGACAGACAGAGACAGAGACAGAGGCAGATACTGAGACAAAGACCGAGGCAGAGACAGATACGGAGACTGAGGCAGAGACACAGGCAGAGACAGAGCCAGGGACAGAGACGGAGACAGAGACAGAGGGAGAGACAGCGACAGAGACAGAGACAGAGACAGAGGCAGAGACAGAGACAGAGACACAGACAGCGACAGAGACAGAGACGGAGATAGAGACAGAGACAGAGTCAGAGACGGAGACAGAGGCAGAGGCAGAGCCAGGGACAGAGACAGAGACAGAGACGGAGACAGAGACAGAGGGAGAGACAGCGACAGAGACAGAGACGGAGACAGAGGCAGAGACAGAGACAGAGACACAGACAGCGACAGAGACAGAGACGGAGATAGAGACAGAGACAGAGTCAGAGACGGAGACAGAGACAGAGACTGAGCCAGGGACAGAGACAGAGACAGAGACAGAGGGAGAGACAGCGACAGAGGCAGAGGCAGAGACAGAAACAGAGACAGAGACAGAGGCAGAGACAGAGACAGAGACAGAGACAGAGACAGAAACAGAGACAGAGGCAGAGACAGAGACAGAGACAGAGACAGGGACAGAGACAGACGCAGAGACTGAGACAGAGGGAGAAATAGAGACAGAGACAGAGACAGAGACAGAGACAGAGACAGAGACAGAGACAGAGACAGAGACAGAGACAGAGACGGAGGCAGAGGTAGAGACAGAGACAGAGACATAGACAGAGACAGAGACAGAGACAGAGACAGAGACAGAGACAGAGACAGAGACAGAGACAGAGACAGAGACAGAGACAGAGACAGAGACAGAGACAGAGACAGAGACGGAGACGGAGACAGAGACAGAGACAGAGACAGAGACAGAGACAGAGACAGAGACAGAGACAGAGACAGAGACAGAGACAGAGACAGAGACAGAGACAGAGACAGAGACAGAGACAGAGACAGAGGCAGATACTGAGACAAAGACCGAGGCAGAGACAGATACGGAGACTGAGGCAGAGACACAGGCAGAGACAGAGCCAGGGACAGAGACGGAGACAGAGACAGAGGGAGAGACAGCGACAGAGACAGAGACAGAGACAGAGGCAGAGACAGAGACAGCGACAGAGACAGAGACGGAGGCAGAGGTAGAGACAGAGACAGAGACATAGACAGAGACAGAGACAGAGACAGAGACAGAGACAGAGACAGAGACAGAGACGGAGACAGAGACAGAGACAGAGACAGAAACAGAGACAGAGGCAGAGACAGAGACAGAGACAGAGACAGGGACAGAGACAGACGCAGAGACTGAGACAGAGGCAGAAATAGAGACAGAGACAGAGACAGAGACAGAGACAGAGACAGAGACAGAGACAGAGACAGAGACAGAGACAGAGACAGAGACGGAGGCAGAGGTAGAGACAGAGACAGAGACATAGACAGAGACAGAGACAGAGACAGAGACAGAGACAGAGACAGAGACAGAGACAGAGACAGAGACAGAGACAGAGACGGAGACAGAGGCAGAGGTAGAGACAGAGACAGAGACAGAGACATAGACAGAGACAGAGACAGAGACTGAGACTGAGACAGAAACAGAGGGAGAGACAGAGACACAGACAAAGACAGAGGGGCAGGAGACAAAGACGGAGACAGAGGCAGAGACAGAGACAGAGACACATAGAGCGACAGAGACAGAGACAGAGACAGAGACAGAGACAGAGGCAGAGACAGAGACGGAGACAGAGGCAGAGGCAGAGACAGAGACAGGGGGAGAGACAGATGGACAGACAGCGACAGAGACAGAGACAGAGACAGAGACAGACGCAGAGGCAGAGGCAGAGACAGAGACAGAGACAGAGACAGAGACAGAGACAGAGGGAGAGACAGCGACAGAGGCAGAGGCAGAGACAGAAACAGAGACAGAGACAGAGACAGAGACAGCGACAGAGACAGAGACAGAGAGAGAGGCAGAGGCAGAGGCAGAGACAGAAACAGAGACAGAGACAGAGACAGAGACGGATATAGAGACAGAGACAGAGACATAGACGGAGACAGAGACAGAGGGAGAGACAGCGACAGAGACAGAGACAGAAGCAGAGACAGAGACAGATACGGGGACAGAGACAGAGGCAGGCACAGAGACAGAGACAGAGTCGGAGACGGAGACAGAGACTGAGACTGAGACAGAGACAGCGGCAGAGACAGAGGCGGAGACAGAGGCAGAGACACAGACAGAGGCAGAGACAGAGACAGAGACAGAGACAGAGACGGAGACAGAGACAGAGACAGAGACGGATATAGAGACAGAGACAGAGTCAGAGACGGAGACAGAGGCAGAGAGAGAGCCAGGGACAGAAACAGAGACAGAGACAGAGACAGAGGGAGAGACAGCGAAAGAGACAGAGACAGAGACAGAAACAGAGACAGAGACAGAGACAGAGACAGAGACAGAGCCAGACGCAGAGACTGAGACAGAGGCAGAGACTGAGACAGAGGCAGAGACAGAGACAGAGACAGGGGGAGAGACAGATGGACAGACAGCGACAGAGACAGAGACAGAGACAGAGACAGAGACAGACGCAGAGGCAGAGGCAGAGGCAGAGATAGAGACAGAGACAGAGGCAGAGACAGAGACAGAGACAGAAACAGAGACAGAGGCAGATACTGAGACAAAGACCGAGGCAGAGACAGATACGGAGACTGAGGCGGAGAAACAGGCAGAGACAGAGCCAGGGACAGAGACGGAGACAGAGACAGAGGGAGAGACAGCGACAGAGACAGAGACAGAGACAGAGGCAGAGACAGAGACAGAGACACAGACAGCGACAGAGACAGAGACGGAGATAGAGACAGAGACAGAGTCAGAGACGGAGACAGAGGCAGAGACAGAGCCAGGGACAGAGACAGAGACAGAGACGGAGACGGATATAGAGAGAGAGACAGAGTCAGACACGGAGACAGAGGCAGAGAGAGAGCCAGGGACAGAGACAGAGACAGAGACAGAGACAGAGGGAGAGACAGCGAAAGAGACAGAGACAGAGACAGAAACAGAGACAGAGACAGAGACAGAGACAGAGACAGAGACAGAGACAGAGACAGAGACAGAGGCAGAGGTAGAGACAGAGGCAGAGACATAGACAGAGACAGAGACAGAGACTGAGACTGAGACAGAGACAGAGGGAGAGACAGAGACACAGACAAAGACAGAGGGGCAGGGGACAAAGACGGAGACAGAGGCAGAGACAGAGACAGAGACACATACAGCGACAGAGACAGAGACGGAGACAGAGGCAGAGACAGAGCCAGGGACAGAGATGGAGACAGAGACAGAGGCAGAGACAGCGACAGAGACAGAGAAAGAGACAGAGACAGAGGCAGAGACAAAGACAGAGACAGAGACAGAGACAGAGACTGAGACGGAGATAGAGACAGAGACAGAGACAGAGACAGAGACAGAGACAGAGACAGAGACAGAGGCAGAGGCAGAGACAGAAACAGAGAGAGAGACAGAGAGACAGAGACAGAGACAGAGACAGAGACAGAGACAGAGACAGAGACAGAGACAGAGACAGAGACAGAGACAGAGACAGAGACAGAGACAGAGACAGAGACAGAGACAGAGACAGAGACAGAGACGGAGACAAAGACCGAGACAGAGACAGATACGGAGACAGAGACACAGACAGAGACTGGGACGGAGACGGAGACAGAGACAGAGGCGCAGACGGAGACAGAGACAGAGACATAGACAGGGACAGCGACAGAGTCAGAGGCAGAGATAGACACAGCGACAGAGACAGAGACTGACACAGAGACAGAGACAGCGACAGAGACAGAGACAGAGACAGATACACAGACAGAGACAGAGACGGAGACAAATATCGAGACGGAGACAGAGACGGAGACAGTGACAGAGGCAGAGACAGAGACAGAGACGGAGACAAAGACCGAGACAGACGCAGAGACTGAGACAGATGCAGAGACATAGACATAGACAGAGACAGTGACAGAGACAGAGACAGAGACAGAGACAGAGACAGAGACAGAGACAGAGACAGAGACAGAGACAGGGACAGAGACAGAGACAGGGACAGAGACAGAGACAGAGACAGAGACAGAGACAGAGACAGAGACAGAGACAGAGACAGAGACAGAGACAGAGACAGAGACAGAGACAGAGACAGAGACAGAGACAGAGACAGAGACAGAGACAGAGACAGAGACAGAGACAGAGACAGAGACAGAGACAGAGACAGAGACAGAGACAGAGACAGAGACGGAGACAGAGACAGAGACAGAGACAGAGACAGAGACAGAGACAGAGACAGAGACAGAGACAGAGACAGAGACAGACAGAGACAGAGACAGAGGCAGATACTGAGACAAAGACCGAGGCAGAGACAGATACGGAGACTGAGGCAGAGACACAGGCAGAGACAGAGCCAGGGACAGAGACGGAGACAGAGACAGAGGGAGAGACAGCGACAGAGACAGAGACAGAGACAGAGGCAGAGACAGAGACAGAGACACAGACAGCGACAGAGACAGAGACGGAGATAGAGACAGAGACAGAGTCAGAGACGGAGACAGAGGCAGAGGCAGAGCCAGGGACAGAGACAGAGACAGAGACGGAGACAGAGACAGAGGGAGAGACAGCGACAGAGACAGAGACGGAGACAGAGGCAGAGACAGAGACAGAGACACAGACAGCGACAGAGACAGAGACGGAGATAGAGACAGAGACAGAGTCAGAGACGGAGACAGAGACAGAGACTGAGCCAGGGACAGAGACAGAGACAGAGACAGAGGGAGAGACAGCGACAGAGGCAGAGGCAGAGACAGAAACAGAGACAGAGACAGAGGCAGAGACAGAGACAGAGACAGAGACAGAGACAGAAACAGAGACAGAGGCAGAGACAGAGACAGAGACAGAGACAGGGACAGAGACAGACGCAGAGACTGAGACAGAGGGAGAAATAGAGACAGAGACAGAGACAGAGACAGAGACAGAGACAGAGACAGAGACAGAGACAGAGACAGAGACAGAGACGGAGGCAGAGGTAGAGACAGAGACAGAGACATAGACAGAGACAGAGACAGAGACAGAGACAGAGACAGAGACAGAGACAGAGACAGAGACAGAGACAGAGACAGAGACAGAGACAGAGACGGAGACAGAGGCAGAGGTAGAGAAAGAGACAGAGACATAGACAGAGACAGAGACAGAGACTGAGACTGAGACAGAAACAGAGGGAGAGACAGAGACACAGACAAAGACAGAGGGGCAGGAGACAAAGACGGAGACAGAGGCAGAGACAGAGACAGAGACACATAGAGCGACAGAGACAGAGACGGAGACAGAGGCAGAGACAGAGCCAGGGACAGAGACGGAGACAGAGACAGAGGGAGAGACAGCGACCGAGACAGAGAAAGAGACAGAGACAGAGGCAGAGACAAAGACAGACACAGAGACAGAGACAGAGACTGAGACGGAGATAGAGACGGAGACAGAGTCAGAGACGGAGACAGAGACAGAGACTGAGCCAGGGACAGAAACGGAGACAGAGACAGAGGGAGAGACAGCGACAGAGGCAGAGGCAGAGGCAGAAACAGAGACAGTGACAGAGACAGAGACAGAGACAGAGACAGAGACAGAGACAGAGACAGAGACAGAGACAGAGACAGAGACAGAGGCAGAGGCAGAGACAGAGACAGGGGGAGAGACAGATGGACAGACAGCGACAGAGACAGAGACAGAGACAGAGACAGACGCAGAGGCAGAGGCAGAGACAGAGACAGAGACAGAGACAGAGACAGAGACAGAGGGAGAGACAGCGACAGAGGCAGAGGCAGAGACAGAAACAGAGACAGAGACAGAGACAGAGACAGCGACAGAGACAGAGACAGAGAGAGAGACAGAGGCAGAGGCAGAGACAGAAACAGAGACGGAGACAGAGACAGAGACGGATATAGAGACAGAGACAGAGACATAGACGGAGACAGAGACAGAGGGAGAGACAGCGACAGAGACAGAGACAGAAGCAGAGACAGAGACAGATACGGGGACAGAGACAGAGGCAGGCACAGAGACAGAGACAGAGTCGGAGACGGAGACAGAGACTGAGACTGAGACAGAGACAGCGGCAGAGACAGAGGCGGAGACAGAGGCAGAGACACAGACAGAGGCAGAGACAGAGACAGAGACAGAGACAGAGACGGAGACAGAGACAGAGACAGAGACAGAGACAGAGACAGAGACAGAGACAGAGACAGAGACAGAGACAGAGACGGAGACAGAGACAGAGACAGAGACAGAGACAGAGACAGAGACAGAGACAGAGACAGAGACAGAGACAGAGACAGACAGAGACAGAGACAGAGGCAGATACTGAGACAAAGACCGAGGCAGAGACAGATACGGAGACTGAGGCAGAGACACAGGCAGAGACAGAGCCAGGGACAGAGACGGAGACAGAGACAGAGGGAGAGACAGCGACAGAGACAGAGACAGAGACAGAGGCAGAGACAGAGACAGAGACACAGACAGCGACAGAGACAGAGACGGAGATAGAGACAGAGACAGAGACAGAGACAGAGACAGAGACAGAGACAGAGACAGAGACAGAGACAGAGACAGAGACAGAGACAGAGACAGAGACAGAGACAGAGACAGAGACGGAGACAAAGACCGAGACAGAGACAGATACGGAGACAGAGACACAGACAGAGACTGGGACGGAGACGGAGACAGAGACAGAGGCGCAGACGGAGACAGAGACAGAAACAGAGACAGTGGCAGAGACAGAAGCAGAGCCAGAGACAGAGACAGAGACAGAGACAGAGACAGAGACAGAGACAGAAACAGAGACAGAGACAGGGGGAGAGATAGTGGCAGAGACAGAGACAGAGACGAATACAACGACCGAGACAGATTCCGAGACACAGACAGATACAGAGACAGAGACAGAGACAGAGACAGAGACAGAGACGGAGACAAAGACCGAGACAGAGGCAGAGACACAGACAGAGACAGAGACAGAGACAGAGGCAGAGACAGAGACAGAGACAGAGACAGAGACAGAGACAGAGACAGAGATGGAGATAGAGACAGAGACAGAGACAGAGATAGAGACAGGGACAGAGACAGAGACATAGACGGAGACAGAGACAGAGCCAGAGACAGAGACAGAGACAGTGGCAGAGACAGAGGCGGAGACAGAGGCAGAGACACAGACGGAGACAGAGACAGAGACAGAGACAGAGACAGAGTCAGAGACAGAGACGGAGACGGAGATAGAGGCAGAGATAGTGGCAGAGACAGAGACAGAGACGAATACAATGACCGAGACAGATTCCGAGACACAGACAGATACAGAGACAGAGACAGAGACGGAGACAAAGACCGAGACAGAGGCAGAGACACAGACAGAGACAGAGACAGAGACAGAGGCATAGACAGAGACAGAGACAGAGACAGAGACAGAGACAGAGACAGAGATGGAGATAGAGACAGAGACAGAGACAGAGATAGAGACAGAGACAGAGACAGAGACATAGACGGAGACAGAGACAGAGCCAGAGACAGAGACAGAGACAGTGGCAGAGACAGAGACAGAGACAGAGACAGAGACAGAGACGGATATAGAGACAGAGACAGAGACATAGACGGAGACAGAGACAGAGGGAGAGACAGCGACAGAGACAGAGACAGAAGCAGAGACAGAGACAGATACGGGGACAGAGACAGAGGCAGGCACAGAGACAGAGACAGAGTCGGAGACGGAGACAGAGACTGAGACTGAGACAGAGACAGCGGCAGAGACAGAGGCGGAGACAGAGGCAGAGACACAGACAGAGGCAGAGACAGAGACAGAGACAGAGACAGAGACGGAGACAGAGACAGAGACAGAGACGGATATAGAGACAGAGACAGAGTCAGAGACGGAGACAGAGGCAGAGAGAGAGCCAGGGACAGAGACAGAGACAGAGACAGAGACAGAGGGAGAGACAGCGAAAGAGACAGAGACAGAGACAGAAACAGAGACAGAGACAGAGACAGAGACAGAGACAGAGCCAGACGCAGAGACTGAGACAGAGGCAGAGACTGAGACAGAGGCAGAGACAGAGACAGAGACAGGGGGAGAGACAGATGGACAGACAGCGACAGAGACAGAGACAGAGACAGAGACAGAGACAGACGCAGAGGCAGAGGCAGAGACAGAGACAGAGACAGAGGCAGAGACAGAGACAGAGACAGAAACAGAGACAGAGGCAGATACTGAGACAAAGACCGAGGCAGAGACAGATACGGAGACTGAGGCGGAGAAACAGGCAGAGACAGAGCCAGGGACAGAGACGGAGACAGAGACAGAGGGAGAGACAGCGACAGAGACAGAGACAGAGACAGAGGCAGAGACAGAGACAGAGACACAGACAGCGACAGAGACAGAGACGGAGATAGAGACAGAGACAGAGTCAGAGACGGAGACAGAGGCAGAGACAGAGCCAGGGACAGAGACAGAGACAGAGACGGAGACGGATATAGAGACAGAGACAGAGTCAGACACGGAGACAGAGGCAGAGAGAGAGCCAGGGACAGAGACAGAGACAGAGACAGAGACAGAGGGAGAGACAGCGAAAGAGACAGAGACAGAGACAGAAACAGAGACAGAGACAGAGACAGAGACAGAGACAGAGACAGAGACAGAGACAGAGACAGAGACAGAGGCAGAGGTAGAGACAGAGGCAGAGACATAGACAGAGACAGAGACAGAGACTGAGACTGAGACAGAGACAGAGGGAGAGACAGAGACACAGACAAAGACAGAGGGGCAGGGGACAAAGACGGAGACAGAGGCAGAGACAGAGACAGAGACACATACAGCGACAGAGACAGAGACGGAGACAGAGGCAGAGACAGAGCCAGGGACAGAGATGGAGACAGAGACAGAGGCAGAGAAAGCGACAGAGACAGAGAAAGAGACAGAGACAGAGGCAGAGACAAAGACAGAGACAGAGACAGAGACAGAGACTGAGACGGAGATAGAGACAGAGACAGAGACAGAGACAGAGACAGAGACAGAGACAGAGACAGAGGCAGAGGCAGAGACAGAAACAGAGAGAGAGACAGAGAGACAGAGACAGAGACAGAGACAGAGACAGAGACAGAGACAGAGACAGAGACAGAGACAGAGACAGAGACAGAGACAGAGACAGAGACAGAGACAGAGACAGAGACAGAGACAGAGACAGAGACAGAGACAGAGACGGAGACAAAGACCGAGACAGAGACAGATACGGAGACAGAGACACAGACAGAGACTGGGACGGAGACGGAGACAGAGACAGAGGCGCAGACGGAGACAGAGACAGAGACATAGACAGGGACAGCGACAGAGTCAGAGGCAGAGATAGACACAGCGACAGAGACAGAGACTGAGACAGAGACAGAGACAGCGACAGAGACAGAGACAGAGACAGATACACAGACAGAGACAGAGACGGAGACAAATATCGAGACGGAGACAGAGACGGAGACAGTGACAGAGGCAGAGACAGAGACAGAGACGGAGACAAAGACCGAGACAGACGCAGAGACTGAGACAGAGGCAGAGACATAGACATAGACAGAGACAGAGACAGAGACAGAGACAGAGACGGAGACAGAGACAGAGACAGGGACAGAGACAGAGACAGAGACAGAGACAGAGACAGAGACGGAGACAGAGACAGAGACAGAGACAGAGACAGAGACTGAGACAGAGACAGAGAGGGAGACAGACGCAGAGACTCAGACAGAGGCAGAGACAGAGACAGAGACAGAGACAGAGACAGAGACAGAGACAGAGACAGAGACAGAGACAGAGACAGAGACAGAGACAGAGACAGAGACAGAGACAGAGACAGAGACAGAGACAGAGACAGAGACAGAGACAGAGACAGAGACAGAGACAGAGACAGAGACGGAGACAGAGACAGAGACAGAGACAGAGACAGAGACAGAGACAGAGACAGAGACAGAGACAGAGACAGAGACAGAGACAGAGACAGAGACAGAGACAGAGGCAGATACTGAGACAAAGACCGAGGCAGAGACAGATACGGAGACTGAGGCAGAGACACAGGCAGAGACAGAGCCAGGGACAGAGACGGAGACAGAGACAGAGGGAGAGACAGCGACAGAGACAGAGACAGAGACAGAGGCAGAGACAGAGACAGCGACAGAGACAGAGACGGAGGCAGAGGTAGAGACAGAGACAGAGACATAGACAGAGACAGAGACAGAGACAGAGACAGAGACAGAGACAGAGACAGAGACAGAGACAGAGACAGAGACAGAGACAGAGACAGGGGGAGAGACAGATGGACAGACAGCGACAGAGACAGAGACAGAGACAGAGACAGAGACAGACGCAGAGGCAGAGGCAGATACTGAGACAAAGACCGAGGCAGAGACAGATACGGAGACTGAGGCGGAGAAACAGGCAGAGACAGAGCCAGGGACAGAGACGGAGACAGAGACAGAGGGAGAGACAGCGACAGAGACAGAGACAGAGACAGAGGCAGAGACAGAGACAGAGACACAGACAGCGACAGAGACAGAGACGGAGATAGAGACAGAGACAGAGTCAGAGACGGAGACAGAGGCAGAGACAGAGCCAGGGACAGAGACAGAGACAGAGACAGAGGCAGAGGGAGAGACAGCGAAAGAGACAGAGACAGAGACAGAAACAGAGACAGAGACAGAGACAGAGACAGAGACAGAGACAGAGACAGAGACAGAGACAGAGGCAGAGGTAGAGACAGAGGCAGAGACATAGACAGAGACAGAGACAGAGACTGAGACTGAGACAGAGACAGAGGGAGAGACAGAGACACAGACAAAGACAGAGGGGCAGGGGACAAAGACGGAGACAGAGGCAGAGACAGAGACAGAGACACATACAGCGACAGAGACAGAGACGGAGACAGAGGCAGAGACAGAGCCAGGGACAGAGATGGAGACAGAGACAGAGGCAGAGACAGCGACAGAGACAGAGAAAGAGACAGAGACAGAGGCAGAGACAAAGACAGAGACAGAGACAGAGACAGAGACTGAGACGGAGATAGAGACAGAGACAGAGACAGAGACAGAGACAGAGACAGAGACAGAGACAGAGGCAGAGGCAGAGACAGAAACAGAGAGAGAGACAGAGAGACAGAGACAGAGACAGAGACAGAGACAGAGACAGAGACAGAGACAGAGACAGAGACAGAGACAGAGACAGAGACAGAGACAGAGACAGAGACAGAGACAGAGACAGAGACAGAGACAGAGACAGAGACAGAGACAGAGACGGAGACAAAGACCGAGACAGAGACAGATACGGAGACAGAGACACAGACAGAGACTGGGACGGAGACGGAGACAGAGACAGAGGCGCAGACGGAGACAGAGACAGAGACATAGACAGGGACAGCGACAGAGTCAGAGGCAGAGATAGACACAGCGACAGAGACAGAGACTGACACAGAGACAGAGACAGCGACAGAGACAGAGACAGAGACAGATACACAGACAGAGACAGAGACGGAGACAAATATCGAGACGGAGACAGAGACGGAGACAGTGACAGAGGCAGAGACAGAGACAGAGACGGAGACAAAGACCGAGACAGACGCAGAGACTGAGACAGAGGCAGAGACATAGACATAGACAGAGACAGTGACAGAGACAGAGACAGAGACAGAGACAGAGACAGAGACAGAGACAGAGACAGAGACAGAGACAGAGACAGAGACAGAGACAGAGACAGGGACAGAGACAGAGACAGGGACAGAGACAGAGACAGAGACAGAGACAGAGACAGAGACAGAGACAGAGACAGAGACAGAGACAGAGACAGAGACAGAGACAGAGACAGAGACAGAGACAGAGACAGAGACAGAGACAGAGACAGAGACAGAGACAGAGACAGAGACAGAGACAGAGACAGAGACGGAGACAGAGACAGAGACAGAGACAGAGACAGAGACAGAGACAGAGACAGAGACAGAGACAGAGACAGAGACAGAGACAGACAGAGACAGAGACAGAGGCAGATACTGAGACAAAGACCGAGGCAGAGACAGATACGGAGACTGAGGCAGAGACACAGGCAGAGACAGAGCCAGGGACAGAGACGGAGACAGAGACAGAGGGAGAGACAGCGACAGAGACAGAGACAGAGACAGAGACAGAGGCAGAGACAGAGACAGAGACACAGACAGCGACAGAGACAGAGACGGAGATAGAGACAGAGACAGAGTCAGAGACGGAGACAGAGGCAGAGGCAGAGCCAGGGACAGAGACAGAGACAGAGACGGAGACAGAGACAGAGGGAGAGACAGCGACAGAGACAGAGACGGAGACAGAGGCAGAGACAGAGACAGAGACACAGACAGCGACAGAGACAGAGACGGAGATAGAGACAGAGACAGAGTCAGAGACGGAGACAGAGACAGAGACTGAGCCAGGGACAGAGACAGAGACAGAGACAGAGGGAGAGACAGCGACAGAGGCAGAGGCAGAGACAGAAACAGAGACAGAGACAGAGACAGAGACAGAGACAGAGACAGAGACAGAGACAGAAACAGAGACAGAGGCAGAGACAGAGACAGAGACAGAGACAGGGACAGAGACAGACGCAGAGACTGAGACAGAGGCAGAAATAGAGACAGAGACAGAGACAGAGACAGAGACAGAGACAGAGACAGAGACAGAGACAGAGACGGAGGCAGAGGTAGAGACAGAGACAGAGACATAGACAGAGACAGAGACAGAGACAGAGACAGAGACAGAGACAGAGACAGAGACAGAGACAGAGACAGAGACAGAGACAGAGACGGAGACAGAGGCAGAGGTAGAGAAAGAGACAGAGACATAGACAGAGACAGAGACAGAGACTGAGACTGAGACAGAAACAGAGGGAGAGACAGAGACACAGACAAAGACAGAGGGGCAGGAGACAAAGACGGAGACAGAGGCAGAGACAGAGACAGAGACACATAGAGCGACAGAGACAGAGACGGAGACAGAGGCAGAGACAGAGCCAGGGACAGAGACGGAGACAGAGACAGAGGGAGAGACAGCGACCGAGACAGAGAAAGAGACAGAGACAGAGGCAGAGACAAAGACAGACACAGAGACAGAGACAGAGACTGAGACGGAGATAGAGACGGAGACAGAGTCAGAGACGGAGACAGAGACAGAGACTGAGCCAGGGACAGAAACGGAGACAGAGACAGAGGGAGAGACAGCGACAGAGGCAGAGGCAGAGGCAGAAACAGAGACAGTGACAGAGACAGAGACAGAGACAGAGACAGAGACAGAGACAGAGACAGAGACAGAGACAGAGACAGAGGCAGAGGCAGAGACAGAGACAGGGGGAGAGACAGATGGACAGACAGCGACAGAGACAGAGACAGAGACAGAGACAGACGCAGAGGCAGAGGCAGAGACAGAGACAGAGACAGAGACAGAGACAGAGACAGAGGGAGAGACAGCGACAGAGGCAGAGGCAGAGACAGAAACAGAGACAGAGACAGAGACAGAGACAGCGACAGAGACAGAGACAGAGAGAGAGACAGAGGCAGAGGCAGAGACAGAAACAGAGACAGAGACAGAGACAGAGACGGATATAGAGACAGAGACAGAGACATAGACGGAGACAGAGACAGAGGGAGAGACAGCGACAGAGACAGAGACAGAAGCAGAGACAGAGACAGATACGGGGACAGAGACAGAGGCAGGCACAGAGACAGAGACAGAGTCGGAGACGGAGACAGAGACTGAGACTGAGACAGAGACAGCGGCAGAGACAGAGGCGGAGACAGAGGCAGAGACACAGACAGAGGCAGAGACAGAGACAGAGACAGAGACAGAGACGGAGACAGAGACAGAGACAGAGACAGAGACAGAGACAGAGACAGAGACAGAGACAGAGACAGAGACAGAGACGGAGACAGAGACAGAGACAGAGACAGAGACAGAGACAGAGACAGAGACAGAGACAGAGACAGAGACAGAGACGGAGACAGAGACAGAGACAGAGACAGAGACAGAGACAGAGACAGAGACAGAGACAGAGACAGAGACAGAGACAGACAGAGACAGAGACAGAGGCAGATACTGAGACAAAGACCGAGGCAGAGACAGATACGGAGACTGAGGCAGAGACACAGGCAGAGACAGAGCCAGGGACAGAGACGGAGACAGAGACAGAGGGAGAGACAGCGACAGAGACAGAGACAGAGACAGAGACAGAGGCAGAGACAGAGACAGAGACACAGACAGCGACAGAGACAGAGACGGAGATAGAGACAGAGACAGAGTCAGAGACGGAGACAGAGGCAGAGGCAGAGCCAGGGACAGAGACAGAGACAGAGACGGAGACAGAGACAGAGGGAGAGACAGCGACAGAGACAGAGACGGAGACAGAGGCAGAGACAGAGACAGAGACACAGACAGCGACAGAGACAGAGACGGAGATAGAGACAGAGACAGAGTCAGAGACGGAGACAGAGACAGAGACTGAGCCAGGGACAGAGACAGAGACAGAGACAGAGGGAGAGACAGCGACAGAGGCAGAGGCAGAGACAGAAACAGAGACAGAGACAGAGACAGAGACAGAGACAGAGACAGAGACAGAGACAGAAACAGAGACAGAGGCAGAGACAGAGACAGAGACAGAGACAGGGACAGAGACAGACGCAGAGACTGAGACAGAGGCAGAAATAGAGACAGAGACAGAGACAGAGACAGAGACAGAGACAGAGACAGAGACAGAGACAGAGACGGAGGCAGAGGTAGAGACAGAGACAGAGACATAGACAGAGACAGAGACAGAGACAGAGACAGAGACAGAGACAGAGACAGAGACAGAGACAGAGACAGAGACAGAGACAGAGACAGAGACAGAGACGGAGACAGAGGCAGAGGTAGAGAAAGAGACAGAGACATAGACAGAGACAGAGACAGAGACTGAGACTGAGACAGAAACAGAGGGAGAGACAGAGACACAGACAAAGACAGAGGGGCAGGAGACAAAGACGGAGACAGAGGCAGAGACAGAGACAGAGACACATAGAGCGACAGAGACAGAGACGGAGACAGAGGCAGAGACAGAGCCAGGGACAGAGACGGAGACAGAGACAGAGGGAGAGACAGCGACCGAGACAGAGAAAGAGACAGAGACAGAGGCAGAGACAAAGACAGACACAGAGACAGAGACAGAGACTGAGACGGAGATAGAGACGGAGACAGAGTCAGAGACGGAGACAGAGACAGAGACTGAGCCAGGGACAGAAACGGAGACAGAGACAGAGGGAGAGACAGCGACAGAGGCAGAGGCAGAGGCAGAAACAGAGACAGTGACAGAGACAGAGACAGAGACAGAGACAGAGACAGAGACAGAGACAGAGACAGAGACAGAGACAGAGGCAGAGGCAGAGACAGAGACAGGGGGAGAGACAGATGGACAGACAGCGACAGAGACAGAGACAGAGACAGAGACAGACGCAGAGGCAGAGGCAGAGACAGAGACAGAGACAGAGACAGAGACAGAGACAGAGGGAGAGACAGCGACAGAGGCAGAGGCAGAGACAGAAACAGAGACAGAGACAGAGACAGAGACAGCGACAGAGACAGAGACAGAGAGAGAGACAGAGGCAGAGGCAGAGACAGAAACAGAGACAGAGACAGAGACAGAGACGGATATAGAGACAGAGACAGAGACTGAGACAGAGGCAGAGACAGAGACAGAGGGAGAGACAGCGACAGAGACAGAGACAGAAGCAGAGACAGAGACAGATACGGGGACAGAGACAGAGGCAGGCACAGAGACAGAGACAGAGTCGGAGACGGAGACAGAGACTGAGACTGAGACAGAGACAGCGGCAGAGACAGAGGCGGAGACAGAGGCAGAGACACAGACAGAGGCAGAGACAGAGACAGAGACAGAGACAGAGACGGAGACAGAGACAGAGACAGAGACAGAGACAGAGACAGAGACAGAGACAGAGACAGAGACAGAGACAGAGACGGAGACAGAGACAGAGACAGAGACAGAGACAGAGACAGAGACAGAGACAGAGACAGAGACAGAGACAGAGACAGACAGAGACAGAGACAGAGGCAGATACTGAGACAAAGACCGAGGCAGAGACAGATACGGAGACTGAGGCAGAGACACAGGCAGAGACAGAGCCAGGGACAGAGACGGAGACAGAGACAGAGGGAGAGACAGCGACAGAGACAGAGACAGAGACAGAGGCAGAGACAGAGACAGAGACACAGACAGCGACAGAGACAGAGACGGAGATAGAGACAGAGACAGAGTCAGAGACGGAGACAGAGGCAGAGGCAGAGCCAGGGACAGAGACAGAGACAGAGACGGAGACAGAGACAGAGGGAGAGACAGCGACAGAGACAGAGACGGAGACAGAGGCAGAGACAGAGACAGAGACACAGACAGCGACAGAGACAGAGACGGAGATAGAGACAGAGACAGAGTCAGAGACGGAGACAGAGACAGAGACTGAGCCAGGGACAGAGACAGAGACAGAGACAGAGGGAGAGACAGCGACAGAGGCAGAGGCAGAGACAGAAACAGAGACAGAGACAGAGACAGAGACAGAGACAGAGACAGAGACAGAGACAGAAACAGAGACAGAGGCAGAGACAGAGACAGAGACAGAGACAGGGACAGAGACAGACGCAGAGACTGAGACAGAGGCAGAAATAGAGACAGAGACAGAGACAGAGACAGAGACAGAGACAGAGACAGAGACAGAGACAGAGACAGAGACAGAGACGGAGGCAGAGGTAGAGACAGAGACAGAGACATAGACAGAGACAGAGACAGAGACAGAGACAGAGACAGAGACAGAGACAGAGACAGAGACAGAGACAGAGACAGAGACAGAGACAGAGACAGAGACGGAGACAGAGGCAGAGGTAGAGAAAGAGACAGAGACATAGACAGAGACAGAGACAGAGACTGAGACTGAGACAGAAACAGAGGGAGAGACAGAGACACAGACAAAGACAGAGGGGCAGGAAACAAAGACGGAGACAGAGGCAGAGACAGAGACAGAGACACATAGAGCGACAGAGACAGAGACGGAGACAGAGGCAGAGACAGAGCCAGGGACAGAGACGGAGACAGAGACAGAGGGAGAGACAGCGACCGAGACAGAGAAAGAGACAGAGACAGAGGCAGAGACAAAGACAGACACAGAGACAGAGACAGAGACTGAGACGGAGATAGAGACGGAGACAGAGTCAGAGACGGAGACAGAGACAGAGACTGAGCCAGGGACAGAAACGGAGACAGAGACAGAGGGAGAGACAGCGACAGAGGCAGAGGCAGAGGCAGAAACAGAGACAGTGACAGAGACAGAGACAGAGACAGAGACAGAGACAGAGACAGAGACAGAGACAGATACGGAGACAGAGACACAGACAGAGACTGGGACGGAGACGGAGACAGAGACAGAGGCGCAGACGGAGACAGAGACAGAGACATAGACAGGGACAGCGACAGAGTCAGAGGCAGAGATAGACACAGCGACAGAGACAGAGACTGACACAGAGACAGAGACAGCGACAGAGACAGAGACAGAGACAGATACACAGACAGAGACAGAGACGGAGACAAATATCGAGACGGAGACAGAGACGGAGACAGTGACAGAGGCAGAGACAGAGACAGAGACGGAGACAAAGACCGAGACAGACGCAGAGACTGAGACAGAGGCAGAGACATAGACATAGACAGAGACAGTGACAGAGACAGAGACAGAGACAGAGACAGAGACAGAGACAGAGACAGAGACAGAGACAGAGACAGAGACAGAGACAGAGACAGAGACAGGGACAGAGACAGAGACAGGGACAGAGACAGAGACAGAGACAGAGACAGAGACAGAGACAGAGACAGAGACAGAGACAGAGACAGAGACAGAGACAGAGACAGAGACAGAGACAGAGACAGAGACAGAGACAGAGACAGAGACAGAGACAGAGACAGAGACAGAGACAGAGACGGAGACAGAGACAGAGACAGAGACAGAGACAGAGACAGAGACAGAGACAGAGACAGAGACAGAGACAGAGACAGACAGAGACAGAGACAGAGGCAGATACTGAGACAAAGACCGAGGCAGAGACAGATACGGAGACTGAGGCAGAGACACAGGCAGAGACAGAGCCAGGGACAGAGACGGAGACAGAGACAGAGGGAGAGACAGCGACAGAGACAGAGACAGAGACAGAGACAGAGGCAGAGACAGAGACAGAGACACAGACAGCGACAGAGACAGAGACGGAGATAGAGACAGAGACAGAGTCAGAGACGGAGACAGAGGCAGAGGCAGAGCCAGGGACAGAGACAGAGACAGAGACGGAGACAGAGACAGAGGGAGAGACAGCGACAGAGACAGAGACGGAGACAGAGGCAGAGACAGAGACAGAGACACAGACAGCGACAGAGACAGAGACGGAGATAGAGACAGAGACAGAGTCAGAGACGGAGACAGAGACAGAGACTGAGCCAGGGACAGAGACAGAGACAGAGACAGAGGGAGAGACAGCGACAGAGGCAGAGGCAGAGACAGAAACAGAGACAGAGACAGAGACAGAGACAGAGACAGAGACAGAGACAGAGACAGAAACAGAGACAGAGGCAGAGACAGAGACAGAGACAGAGACAGGGACAGAGACAGACGCAGAGACTGAGACAGAGGCAGAAATAGAGACAGAGACAGAGACAGAGACAGAGACAGAGACAGAGACAGAGACAGAGACAGAGACGGAGGCAGAGGTAGAGACAGAGACAGAGACATAGACAGAGACAGAGACAGAGACAGAGACAGAGACAGAGACAGAGACAGAGACAGAGACAGAGACAGAGACAGAGACAGAGACAGAGACGGAGACAGAGGCAGAGGTAGAGAAAGAGACAGAGACATAGACAGAGACAGAGACAGAGACTGAGACTGAGACAGAAACAGAGGGAGAGACAGAGACACAGACAAAGACAGAGGGGCAGGAGACAAAGACGGAGACAGAGGCAGAGACAGAGACAGAGACACATAGAGCGACAGAGACAGAGACGGAGACAGAGGCAGAGACAGAGCCAGGGACAGAGACGGAGACAGAGACAGAGGGAGAGACAGCGACCGAGACAGAGAAAGAGACAGAGACAGAGGCAGAGACAAAGACTGACACAGAGACAGAGACAGAGACTGAGACGGAGATAGAGACGGAGACAGAGTCAGAGACGGAGACAGAGACAGAGACTGAGCCAGGGACAGAAACGGAGACAGAGACAGAGGGAGAGACAGCGACAGAGGCAGAGGCAGAGGCAGAAACAGAGACAGTGACAGAGACAGAGACAGAGACAGAGACAGAGACAGAGACAGAGACAGAGACAGAGACAGAGACAGAGGCAGAGGCAGAGACAGAGACAGGGGGAGAGACAGATGGACAGACAGCGACAGAGACAGAGACAGAGACAGAGACAGACGCAGAGGCAGAGGCAGAGACAGAGACAGAGACAGAGACAGAGACAGAGACAGAGGGAGAGACAGCGACAGAGGCAGAGGCAGAGACAGAAACAGAGACAGAGACAGAGACAGAGACAGCGACAGAGACAGAGACAGAGAGAGAGACAGAGGCAGAGGCAGAGACAGAAACAGAGACAGAGACAGAGACAGAGACGGATATAGAGACAGAGACAGAGACATAGACGGAGACAGAGACAGAGGGAGAGACAGCGACAGAGACAGAGACAGAAGCAGAGACAGAGACAGATACGGGGACAGAGACAGAGGCAGGCACAGAGACAGAGACAGAGTCGGAGACGGAGACAGAGACTGAGACTGAGACAGAGACAGCGGCAGAGACAGAGGCGGAGACAGAGGCAGAGACACAGACAGAGGCAGAGACAGAGACAGAGACAGAGACAGAGACGGAGACAGAGACAGAGACAGAGACAGAGACAGAGACAGAGACAGAGACAGAGACAGAGACAGAGACGGAGACAGAGACAGAGACAGAGACAGAGACAGAGACAGAGACAGAGACAGAGACAGAGACAGAGACAGAGACAGACAGAGACAGAGACAGAGGCAGATACTGAGACAAAGACCGAGGCAGAGACAGATACGGAGACTGAGGCAGAGACACAGGCAGAGACAGAGCCAGGGACAGAGACGGAGACAGAGACAGAGGGAGAGACAGCGACAGAGACAGAGACAGAGACAGAGGCAGAGACAGAGACAGAGACACAGACAGCGACAGAGACAGAGACGGAGATAGAGACAGAGACAGAGTCAGAGACGGAGACAGAGGCAGAGGCAGAGCCAGGGACAGAGACAGAGACAGAGACGGAGACAGAGACAGAGGGAGAGACAGCGACAGAGACAGAGACGGAGACAGAGGCAGAGACAGAGACAGAGACACAGACAGCGACAGAGACAGAGACGGAGATAGAGACAGAGACAGAGTCAGAGACGGAGACAGAGACAGAGACTGAGCCAGGGACAGAGACAGAGACAGAGACAGAGGGAGAGACAGCGACAGAGGCAGAGGCAGAGACAGAAACAGAGACAGAGACAGAGACAGAGACAGAGACAGAGACAGAGACAGAGACAGAGACTGAGACGGAGATAGAGACGGAGACAGAGTCAGAGACGGAGACAGAGACAGAGACTGAGCCAGGGACAGAAACGGAGACAGAGACAGAGGGAGAGACAGCGACAGAGGCAGAGGCAGAGGCAGAAACAGAGACAGTGACAGAGACAGAGACAGAGACAGAGACAGAGACAGAGACAGAGACAGAGACAGAGACAGAGACAGAGGCAGAGGCAGAGACAGAGACAGGGGGAGAGACAGATGGACAGACAGCGACAGAGACAGAGACAGAGACAGAGACAGACGCAGAGGCAGAGGCAGAGACAGAGACAGAGACAGAGACAGAGACAGAGACAGAGGGAGAGACAGCGACAGAGGCAGAGGCAGAGACAGAAACAGAGACAGAGACAGAGACAGAGACAGCGACAGAGACAGAGACAGAGAGAGAGACAGAGGCAGAGGCAGAGACAGAAACAGAGACAGAGACAGAGACAGAGACGGATATAGAGACAGAGACAGAGACATAGACGGAGACAGAGACAGAGGGAGAGACAGCGACAGAGACAGAGACAGAAGCAGAGACAGAGACAGATACGGGGACAGAGACAGAGGCAGGCACAGAGACAGAGACAGAGTCGGAGACGGAGACAGAGACTGAGACTGAGACAGAGACAGCGGCAGAGACAGAGGCGGAGACAGAGGCAGAGACACAGACAGAGGCAGAGACAGAGACAGAGACAGAGACAGAGACGGAGACAGAGACAGAGACAGAGACGGATATAGAGACAGAGACAGAGTCAGAGACGGAGACAGAGGCAGAGAGAGAGCCAGGGACAGAGACAGAGACAGAGACAGAGACAGAGGGAGAGACAGCGAAAGAGACAGAGACAGAGACAGAAACAGAGACAGAGACAGAGACAGAGACAGAGACAGAGACAGAGCCAGACGCAGAGACTGAGACAGAGGCAGAGACTGAGACAGAGGCAGAGACAGAGACAGAGACAGGGGGAGAGACAGATGGACAGACAGCGACAGAGACAGAGACAGAGACAGAGACAGAGACAGACGCAGAGGCAGAGGCAGAGACAGAGACAGAGACAGAGGCAGAGACAGAGACAGAGACAGAAACAGAGACAGAGGCAGATACTGAGACAAAGACCGAGGCAGAGACAGATACGGAGACTGAGGCGGAGAAACAGGCAGAGACAGAGCCAGGGACAGAGACGGAGACAGAGACAGAGGGAGAGACAGCGACAGAGACAGAGACAGAGACAGAGGCAGAGACAGAGACAGAGACACAGACAGCGACAGAGACAGAGACGGAGATAGAGACAGAGACAGAGTCAGAGACGGAGACAGAGGCAGAGACAGAGCCAGGGACAGAGACAGAGACAGAGACGGAGACGGATATAGAGACAGAGACAGAGTCAGACACGGAGACAGAGGCAGAGAGAGAGCCAGGGACAGAGACAGAGACAGAGACAGAGACAGAGGGAGAGACAGCGAAAGAGACAGAGACAGAGACAGAAACAGAGACAGAGACAGAGACAGAGACAGAGACAGAGACAGAGACAGAGACAGAGACAGAGACAGAGACAGAGACAGAGACAGAGGCAGAGGTAGAGACAGAGGCAGAGACATAGACAGAGACAGAGACAGAGACTGAGACTGAGACAGAGACAGAGGGAGAGACAGAGACACAGACAAAGACAGAGGGGCAGGGGACAAAGACGGAGACAGAGGCAGAGACAGAGACAGAGACACATACAGCGACAGAGACAGAGACGGAGACAGAGGCAGAGACAGAGCCAGGGACAGAGATGGAGACAGAGACAGAGGCAGAGACAGCGACAGAGACAGAGAAAGAGACAGAGACAGAGGCAGAGACAAAGACAGAGACAGAGACAGAGACAGAGACTGAGACGGAGATAGAGACAGAGACAGAGACAGAGACAGAGACAGAGACAGAGACAGAGACAGAGGCAGAGGCAGAGACAGAAACAGAGAGAGAGACAGAGAGACAGAGACAGAGACAGAGACAGAGACAGAGACAGAGACAGAGACAGAGACAGAGACAGAGACAGAGACAGAGACAGAGACAGAGACAGAGACAGAGACAGAGACAGAGACAGAGACAGAGACAGAGACAGAGACAGAGACAGAGACGGAGACAAAGACCGAGACAGAGACAGATACGGAGACAGAGACACAGACAGAGACTGGGACGGAGACGGAGACAGAGACAGAGGCGCAGACGGAGACAGAGACAGAGACATAGACAGGGACAGCGACAGAGTCAGAGGCAGAGATAGACACAGCGACAGAGACAGAGACTGAGACAGAGACAGAGACAGCGACAGAGACAGAGACAGAGACAGATACACAGACTGAGACAGAGACGGAGACAAATATCGAGACGGAGACAGAGACGGAGACAGTGACAGAGGCAGAGACAGAGACAGAGACGGAGACAAAGACCGAGACAGACGCAGAGACTGAGACAGAGGCAGAGACATAGACATAGACAGAGACAGTGACAGAGACAGAGACAGAGACAGAGACAGAGACAGAGACAGAGACAGAGACAGAGACAGAGACAGAGACAGAGACAGGGACAGAGACAGAGACAGAGACAGAGACAGAGACAGAGACAGAGACAGAGACAGAGACAGAGACAGAGACAGAGACAGAGACAGAGACAGAGACAGAGACAGAGACAGAGACAGAGACAGAGACAGAGACAGAGACAGAGACGGAGACAGAGACAGAGACAGAGACAGAGACAGAGACAGAGACAGAGACAGAGACAGAGACAGAGACAGAGACAGAGACAGAGACAGAGACAGAGGCAGATACTGAGACAAAGACCGAGGCAGAGACAGATACGGAGACTGAGGCAGAGACACAGGCAGAGACAGAGCCAGGGACAGAGACGGAGACAGAGACAGAGGGAGAGACAGCGACAGAGACAGAGACAGAGACAGAGGCAGAGACAGAGACAGAGACACAGACAGCGACAGAGACAGAGACGGAGATAGAGACAGAGACAGAGTCAGAGACGGAGACAGAGGCAGAGGCAGAGCCAGGGACAGAGACAGAGACAGAGACGGAGACAGAGACAGAGGGAGAGACAGCGACAGAGACAGAGACGGAGACAGAGGCAGAGACAGAGACAGAGACACAGACAGCGACAGAGACAGAGACGGAGATAGAGACAGAGACAGAGTCAGAGACGGAGACAGAGACAGAGACTGTGCCAGGGACAGAGACAGAGACAGAGACAGAGGGAGAGACAGCGACAGAGGCAGAGGCAGAGACAGAAACAGAGACAGAGACAGAGACAGAGACAGAGACACAGACAGCGACAGAGACAGAGACGGAGATAGAGACAGAGACAGAGTCAGAGACGGAGACAGAGGCAGAGGCAGAGCCAGGGACAGAGACAGAGACAGAGACGGAGACAGAGACAGAGGGAGAGACAGCGACAGAGACAGAGACGGAGACAGAGGCAGAGACAGAGACAGAGACACAGACAGCGACAGAGACAGAGACGGAGATAGAGACAGAGACAGAGTCAGAGACGGAGACAGAGACAGAGACTGAGCCAGGGACAGAGACAGAGACAGAGACAGAGGGAGAGACAGCGACAGAGGCAGAGGCAGAGACAGAAACAGAGACAGAGACAGAGACAGAGACAGAGACAGAGACAGAGACAGAAACAGAGACAGAGGCAGAGACAGAGACAGAGACAGAGACAGGGACAGAGACAGACGCAGAGACTGAGACAGAGGCAGAAATAGAGACAGAGACAGAGACAGAGACAGAGACAGAGACAGAGACAGAGACAGAGACAGAGACAGAGACAGAGACAGAGACAGAGACGGAGGCAGAGGTAGAGACAGAGACAGAGACATAGACAGAGACAGAGACAGAGACAGAGACAGAGACAGAGACAGAGACAGAGACAGAGACAGAGACAGAGACGGAGACAGAGGCAGAGGTAGAGACAGAGACAGAGACATAGACAGAGACAGAGACAGAGACTGAGACTGAGACAGAAACAGAGGGAGAGACAGAGACACAGACAAAGACAGAGGGGCAGGAGACAAAGACGGAGACAGAGGCAGAGACAGAGACAGAGACACATCGAGCGACAGAGACAGAGACGGAGACAGAGGCAGAGACAGAGCCAGGGACAGAGACGGAGACAGAGACAGAGGGAGAGACAGCGACCGAGACAGAGAAAGAGACAGAGACAGAGGCAGAGACAAAGACAGACACAGAGACAGAGACAGAGACTGAGACGGAGATAGAGACGGAGACAGAGTCAGAGACGGAGACAGAGACAGAGACTGAGCCAGGGACAGAAACGGAGACAGAGACAGAGGGAGAGACAGCGACAGAGGCAGAGGCAGAGGCAGAAACAGAGACAGAGGCAGAGACAGAGACAGAGACAGAGACAGAGACAGAGACAGAGACAGAGACAGAGACAGAGACAGAGGCAGAGGCAGAGACAGAGACAGGGGGAGAGACAGATGGACAGACAGCGACAGAGACAGAGACAGAGACAGAGACAGACGCAGAGGCAGAGGCAGAGACAGAGACAGAGACAGAGACAGAGACAGAGACAGAGGGAGACACAGCGACAGAGGCAGAGGCAGAGACAGAAACAGAGACAGAGACAGAGACAGAGACAGCGACAGAGACAGAGACAGAGAGAGAGACAGAGGCAGAGGCAGAGACAGAAACAGAGACAGAGACAGAGACAGAGACGGATATAGAGACAGAGACAGAGACATAGACGGAGACAGAGACAGAGGGAGAGACAGCGACAGAGACAGAGACAGAAGCAGAGACAGAGACAGATACGGGGACAGAGACAGAGGCAGGCACAGAGACAGAGACAGAGTCGGAGACGGAGACAGAGACTGAGACTGAGACAGAGACAGCGGCAGAGACAGAGGCGGAGACAGAGGCAGAGACACAGACAGAGGCAGAGACAGAGACAGAGACAGAGACAGAGACGGAGACAGAGACAGAGACAGAGACGGATATAGAGACAGAGACAGAGTCAGAGACGGAGACAGAGGCAGAGAGAGAGCCAGGGACAGAGACAGAGACAGAGACAGAGACAGAGGGAGAGACAGCGAAAGAGACAGAGACAGAGACAGAAACAGAGACAGAGACAGAGACAGAGACAGAGACAGAGACGGAGACAGAGACAGAGGGAGAGACAGCGACAGAGACAGAGACGGAGACAGAGGCAGAGACAGAGACAGAGACACAGACAGCGACAGAGACAGAGACGGAGATAGAGACAGAGACAGAGTCAGAGACGGAGACAGAGACAGAGACTGTGCCAGGGACAGAGACAGAGACAGAGACAGAGGGAGAGACAGCGACAGAGGCAGAGGCAGAGACAGAAACAGAGACAGAGACAGAGACAGAGACAGAGACACAGACAGCGACAGAGACAGAGACGGAGATAGAGACAGAGACAGAGTCAGAGACGGAGACAGAGGCAGAGGCAGAGCCAGGGACAGAGACAGAGACAGAGACGGAGACAGAGACAGAGGGAGAGACAGCGACAGAGACAGAGACGGAGACAGAGGCAGAGACAGAGACAGAGACACAGACAGCGACAGAGACAGAGACGGAGATAGAGACAGAGACAGAGTCAGAGACGGAGACAGAGACAGAGACTGAGCCAGGGACAGAGACAGAGACAGAGACAGAGGGAGAGACAGCGACAGAGGCAGAGGCAGAGACAGAAACAGAGACAGAGACAGAGACAGAGACAGAGACAGAGACAGAGACAGAAACAGAGACAGAGGCAGAGACAGAGACAGAGACAGAGACAGGGACAGAGACAGACGCAGAGACTGAGACAGAGGCAGAAATAGAGACAGAGACAGAGACAGAGACAGAGACAGAGACAGAGACAGAGACAGAGACAGAGACAGAGACAGAGACAGAGACAGAGACGGAGGCAGAGGTAGAGACAGAGACAGAGACATAGACAGAGACAGAGACAGAGACAGAGACAGAGACAGAGACAGAGACAGAGACAGAGACAGAGACAGAGACGGAGACAGAGGCAGAGGTAGAGACAGAGACAGAGACATAGACAGAGACAGAGACAGAGACTGAGACTGAGACAGAAACAGAGGGAGAGACAGAGACACAGACAAAGACAGAGGGGCAGGAGACAAAGACGGAGACAGAGGCAGAGACAGAGACAGAGACACATCGAGCGACAGAGACAGAGACGGAGACAGAGGCAGAGACAGAGCCAGGGACAGAGACGGAGACAGAGACAGAGGGAGAGACAGCGACCGAGACAGAGAAAGAGACAGAGACAGAGGCAGAGACAAAGACAGACACAGAGACAGAGACAGAGACTGAGACGGAGATAGAGACGGAGACAGAGTCAGAGACGGAGACAGAGACAGAGACTGAGCCAGGGACAGAAACGGAGACAGAGACAGAGGGAGAGACAGCGACAGAGGCAGAGGCAGAGGCAGAAACAGAGACAGAGGCAGAGACAGAGACAGAGACAGAGACAGAGACAGAGACAGAGACAGAGACAGAGACAGAGACAGAGGCAGAGGCAGAGACAGAGACAGGGGGAGAGACAGATGGACAGACAGCGACAGAGACAGAGACAGAGACAGAGACAGACGCAGAGGCAGAGGCAGAGACAGAGACAGAGACAGAGACAGAGACAGAGACAGAGGGAGACACAGCGACAGAGGCAGAGGCAGAGACAGAAACAGAGACAGAGACAGAGACAGAGACAGCGACAGAGACAGAGACAGAGAGAGAGACAGAGGCAGAGGCAGAGACAGAAACAGAGACAGAGACAGAGACAGAGACGGATATAGAGACAGAGACAGAGACATAGACGGAGACAGAGACAGAGGGAGAGACAGCGACAGAGACAGAGACAGAAGCAGAGACAGAGACAGATACGGGGACAGAGACAGAGGCAGGCACAGAGACAGAGACAGAGTCGGAGACGGAGACAGAGACTGAGACTGAGACAGAGACAGCGGCAGAGACAGAGGCGGAGACAGAGGCAGAGACACAGACAGAGGCAGAGACAGAGACAGAGACAGAGACAGAGACGGAGACAGAGACAGAGACAGAGACGGATATAGAGACAGAGACAGAGTCAGAGACGGAGACAGAGGCAGAGAGAGAGCCAGGGACAGAGACAGAGACAGAGACAGAGACAGAGGGAGAGACAGCGAAAGAGACAGAGACAGAGACAGAAACAGAGACAGAGACAGAGACAGAGACAGAGACAGAGACAGAGACAGAGCCAGACGCAGAGACTGAGACAGAGGCAGAGACTGAGACAGAGGCAGAGACAGAGACAGAGACAGGGGGAGAGACAGATGGACAGACAGCGACAGAGACAGAGACAGAGACAGAGACAGAGACAGACGCAGAGGCAGAGGCAGAGACAGAGACAGAGACAGAGGCAGAGACAGAGACAGAGACAGAAACAGAGACAGAGGCAGATACTGAGACAAAGACCGAGGCAGAGACAGATACGGAGACTGAGGCGGAGAAACAGGCAGAGACAGAGCCAGGGACAGAGACGGAGACAGAGACAGAGGGAGAGACAGCGACAGAGACAGAGACAGAGACAGAGGCAGAGACAGAGACAGGGGGAGAGACAGATGGACAGACAGCGACAGAGACAGAGACAGAGACAGAGACAGACGCAGAGGCAGAGGCAGAGACAGAGACAGAGACAGAGACAGAGACAGAGACAGAGACAGAGGGAGAGACAGCGACAGAGGCAGAGGCAGAGACAGAAACAGAGACAGAGACAGAGACAGAGACAGAGACAGCGACAGAGACAGAGACAGAGAGAGAGACAGAGGCAGAGGCAGAGACAGAAACAGAGACAGAGACAGAGACAGAGACGGATATAGAGACAGAGACAGAGACATAGACGGAGACAGAGACAGAGGGAGAGACAGCGACAGAGACAGAGACAGAAGCAGAGACAGAGACAGATACGGGGACAGAGACAGAGGCAGGCACAGAGACAGAGACAGAGTCGGAGACGGAGACAGAGACTGAGACTGAGACAGAGACAGCGGCAGAGACAGAGGCGGAGACAGAGGCAGAGACACAGACAGAGGCAGAGACAGAGACAGAGACAGAGACAGAGACGGAGACAGAGACAGAGACAGAGACGGATATAGAGACAGAGACAGAGTCAGAGACGGAGACAGAGGCAGAGAGAGAGCCAGGGACAGAGACAGAGACAGAGACAGAGACAGAGGGAGAGACAGCGAAAGAGACAGAGACAGAGACAGAAACAGAGACAGAGACAGAGACAGAGACAGAGACAGAGACAGAGCCAGACGCAGAGACTGAGACAGAGGCAGAGACTGAGACAGAGGCAGAGACAGAGACAGAGACAGGGGGAGAGACAGATGGACAGACAGCGACAGAGACAGAGACAGAGACAGAGACAGAGACAGACGCAGAGGCAGAGGCAGAGACAGAGACAGAGACAGAGGCAGAGACAGAGACAGAGACAGAAACAGAGACAGAGGCAGATACTGAGACAAAGACCGAGGCAGAGACAGATACGGAGACTGAGGCGGAGAAACAGGCAGAGACAGAGCCAGGGACAGAGACGGAGACAGAGACAGAGGGAGAGACAGCGACAGAGACAGAGACAGAGACAGAGGCAGAGACAGAGACAGAGACACAGACAGCGACAGAGACAGAGACGGAGATAGAGACAGAGACAGAGTCAGAGACGGAGACAGAGGCAGAGACAGAGCCAGGGACAGAGACAGAGACAGAGACGGAGACGGATATAGAGACAGAGACAGAGTCAGACACGGAGACAGAGGCAGAGAGAGAGCCAGGGACAGAGACAGAGACAGAGACAGAGACAGAGGGAGAGACAGCGAAAGAGACAGAGACAGAGACAGAAACAGAGACAGAGACAGAGACAGAGACAGAGACAGAGACAGAGACAGAGACAGAGACAGAGACAGAGACAGAGACAGAGACAGAGGCAGAGGTAGAGACAGAGGCAGAGACATAGACAGAGACAGAGACAGAGACTGAGACTGAGACAGAGACAGAGGGAGAGACAGAGACACAGACAAAGACAGAGGGGCAGGGGACAAAGACGGAGACAGAGGCAGAGACAGAGACAGAGACACATACAGCGACAGAGACAGAGACGGAGACAGAGGCAGAGACAGAGCCAGGGACAGAGATGGAGACAGAGACAGAGGCAGAGACAGCGACAGAGACAGAGAAAGAGACAGAGACAGAGGCAGAGACAAAGACAGAGACAGAGACAGAGACAGAGACTGAGACGGAGATAGAGACAGAGACAGAGACAGAGACAGAGACAGAGACAGAGACAGAGACAGAGGCAGAGGCAGAGACAGAAACAGAGAGAGAGACAGAGAGACAGAGACAGAGACAGAGACAGAGACAGAGACAGAGACAGAGACAGAGACAGAGACAGAGACAGAGACAGAGACAGAGACAGAGACAGAGACAGAGACAGAGACAGAGACAGAGACAGAGACAGAGACAGAGACAGAGACAGAGACAGAGACAGAGACAGAGACAGAGACAGAGACAGAGACGGAGACAGAGACAGAGACAGAGACAGAGACAGAGACAGAGACAGAGACAGAGACAGAGACAGAGACAGGGACAGAGACAGACGCAGAGACTGAGACAGAGGCAGAAATAGAGACAGAGACAGAGACAGAGACAGAGACAGAGACAGAGACAGAGACAGAGACAGAGACAGAGACAGAGACAGAGACAGAGACGGAGGCAGAGGTAGAGACAGAGACAGAGACATAGACAGAGACAGAGACAGAGACAGAGACAGAGACAGAGACAGAGACAGAGACAGAGACAGAGACAGAGACGGAGACAGAGGCAGAGGTAGAGACAGAGACAGAGACATAGACAGAGACAGAGACAGAGACTGAGACTGAGACAGAAACAGAGGGAGAGACAGAGACACAGACAAAGACAGAGGGGCAGGAGACAAAGACGGAGACAGAGGCAGAGACAGAGACAGAGACACATCGAGCGACAGAGACAGAGACGGAGACAGAGGCAGAGACAGAGCCAGGGACAGAGACGGAGACAGAGACAGAGGGAGAGACAGCGACCGAGACAGAGAAAGAGACAGAGACAGAGGCAGAGACAAAGACAGACACAGAGACAGAGACAGAGACTGAGACGGAGATAGAGACGGAGACAGAGTCAGAGACGGAGACAGAGACAGAGACTGAGCCAGGGACAGAAACGGAGACAGAGACAGAGGGAGAGACAGCGACAGAGGCAGAGGCAGAGGCAGAAACAGAGACAGAGGCAGAGACAGAGACAGAGACAGAGACAGAGACAGAGACAGAGACAGAGACAGAGACAGAGACAGAGACAGAGGCAGAGGCAGAGACAGAGACAGGGGGAGAGACAGATGGACAGACAGCGACAGAGACAGAGACAGAGACAGAGACAGACGCAGAGGCAGAGGCAGAGACAGAGACAGAGACAGAGACAGAGACAGAGACAGAGGGAGACACAGCGACAGAGGCAGAGGCAGAGACAGAAACAGAGACAGAGACAGAGACAGAGACAGCGACAGAGACAGAGACAGAGAGAGAGACAGAGGCAGAGGCAGAGACAGAAACAGAGACAGAGACAGAGACAGAGACGGATATAGAGACAGAGACAGAGACATAGACGGAGACAGAGACAGAGGGAGAGACAGCGACAGAGACAGAGACAGAAGCAGAGACAGAGACAGATACGGGGACAGAGACAGAGGCAGGCACAGAGACAGAGACAGAGTCGGAGACGGAGACAGAGACTGAGACTGAGACAGAGACAGCGGCAGAGACAGAGGCGGAGACAGAGGCAGAGACACAGACAGAGGCAGAGACAGAGACAGAGACAGAGACAGAGACGGAGACAGAGACAGAGACAGAGACGGATATAGGGACAGAGACAGAGTCAGAGACGGAGACAGAGGCAGAGAGAGAGCCAGGGACAGAGACAGAGACAGAGACAGAGACAGAGGGAGAGTCAGCGAAAGAGACAGAGACAGAGACAGAAACAGAGACAGAGACAGAGACAGAGACAGAGACAGAGCCAGACGCAGAGACTGAGACAGAGGCAGAGACTGAGACAGAGGCAGAGACAGAGACAGAGACAGGGGGAGAGACAGATGGACAGACAGCGACAGAGACAGAGACAGAGACAG
This sequence comes from Megachile willughbiella, assembly GCA_945859595.2. Taxonomy (NCBI): domain Eukaryota; kingdom Metazoa; phylum Arthropoda; class Insecta; order Hymenoptera; family Megachilidae; genus Megachile; species Megachile willughbiella. Next base: position 761,967 of record CAMAOD020000105.1, read on the forward strand.
AGACAGAGACAGACGCAGAGGCAGAGGCAGAGACAGAGACAGAGACAGAGGCAGAGACAGAGACAGAGACAGAAACAGAGACAGAGGCAGATACTGAGACAAAGACCGAGGCAGAGACAGATACGGAGACTGAGGCGGAGAAACAGGCAGAGACAGAGCCAGGGACAGAGACGGAGACAGAGACAGAGGGAGAGACAGCGACAGAGACAGAGACAGAGACAGAGGCAGAGACAGAGACAGAGACACAGACAGCGACAGAGACAGAGACGGAGATAGAGACAGAGACAGAGTCAGAGACGGAGACAGAGGCAGAGACAGAGCCAGGGACAGAGACAGAGACAGAGACGGAGACGGATATAGAGACAGAGACAGAGTCAGACACGGAGACAGAGGCAGAGAGAGAGCCAGGGACAGAGACAGAGACAGAGACAGAGACAGAGGGAGAGACAGCGAAAGAGACAGAGACAGAGACAGAAACAGAGGCAGAGACAGAGACAGAGACAGAGACAGAGACAGAGACAGAGACAGAGACAGAGGGAGAGACAGAGACACAGACAAAGACAGAGGGGCAGGGGACAAAGACGGAGACAGAGGCAGAGACAGAGACAGAGACACATACAGCGACAGAGACAGAGACGGAGACAGAGGCAGAGACAGAGCCAGGGACAGAGATGGAGACAGAGACAGAGGCAGAGACAGCGACAGAGACAGAGAAAGAGACAGAGACAGAGGCAGAGACAAAGACAGAGACAGAGACAGAGACAGAGACTGAGACGGAGATAGAGACAGAGACAGAGACAGAGACAGAGACAGAGACAGAGACAGAGACAGAGGCAGAGGCAGAGACAGAAACAGAGAGAGAGACAGAGAGACAGAGACAGAGACAGAGACAGAGACAGAGACAGAGACAGAGACAGAGACAGAGACAGAGACAGAGACAGAGACAGAGACAGAGACAGAGACAGAGACAGAGACAGAGACAGAGACAGAGACAGAGACAGAGACAGAGACAGAGACGGAGACAAAGACCGAGACAGAGACAGATACGGAGACAGAGACACAGACAGAGACTGGGACGGAGACGGAGACAGAGACAGAGGCGCAGACGGAGACAGAGACAGAGACATAGACAGGGACAGCGACAGAGTCAGAGGCAGAGATAGACACAGCGACAGAGACAGAGACTGAGACAGAGACAGAGACAGCGACAGAGACAGAGACAGAGACAGATACACAGACAGAGACAGAGACGGAGACAAATATCGAGACGGAGACAGAGACGGAGACAGTGACAGAGGCAGAGACAGAGACAGAGACGGAGACAAAGACCGAGACAGACGCAGAGACTGAGACAGAGGCAGAGACATAGACATAGACAGAGACAGTGACAGAGACAGAGACAGAGACAGAGACAGAGACAGAGACAGAGACAGAGACAGAGACAGAGACAGGGACAGAGACAGAGACAGGGACAGAGACAGAGACAGAGACAGAGACAGAGACAGAGACAGAGACGGAGACAGAGACAGAGACAGAGACAGAGACAGAGACAGAGACGGAGACAGAGACAGAGACAGGGACGGAGACAGACGCAGAGACTCAGACAGAGGCAGAGACAGAGACAGAGACAGAGACAGAGACAGAGACTGAGACAGAGACAGAGAGGGAGACAGACGCAGAGACTCAGACAGAGGCAGAGACAGAGACAGAGACAGAGACAGAGACAGAGACAGAGACAGAGACAGAGACAGAGACAGAGACAGAGACAGAGACAGAGACAGAGACAGAGACAGAGACAGAGACAGAGACAGAGACAGAGACAGAGACAGAGACAGAGACAGAGACAGAGACAGAGACAGAGACAGAGACAGAGACAGAGGCAGAGACAGAGACAGAGACACAGACAGCGACAGAGACAGAGACGGAGATAGAGACAGAGACAGAGTCAGAGACGGAGACAGAGACAGAGACTGTTCCAGGGACAGAGACAGAGACAGAGACAGAGGGAGAGACAGCGACAGAGGCAGAGGCAGAGACAGAAACAGAGACAGAGACAGAGACAGAGACAGAGACACAGACAGCGACAGAGACAGAGACGGAGATAGAGACAGAGACAGAGTCAGAGACGGAGATAGAGACAGAGACAGAGTCAGAGACGGAGACAGAGACAGAGACTGTGCCAGGGACAGAGACAGAGACAGAGACAGAGACAGAGACTGAGACGGAGATAGAGACGGAGACAGAGTCAGAGACGGAGACAGAGACAGAGACTGAGCCAGGGACAGAAACGGAGACAGAGACAGAGGGAGAGACAGCGACAGAGGCAGAGGCAGAGGCAGAAACAGAGACAGAGACAGAGACAGAGACAGAGACAGAGACAGAGACAGAGACAGAGACAGAGACAGAGACAGAGACAGAGACAGAGGCAGAGGCAGAGACAGAGACAGGGGGAGAGACAGATGGACAGACAGCGACAGAGACAGAGACAGAGACAGAGACAGACGCAGAGGCAGAGGCAGAGACAGAGACAGAGACAGAGACAGAGACAGAGACAGAGGGAGAGACAGCGACAGAGGCAGAGGCAGAGACAGAAACAGAGACAGAGACAGAGACAGAGACAGCGACAGAGACAGAGACAGAGAGAGAGACAGAGGCAGAGGCAGAGACAGAAACAGAGACAGAGACAGAGACAGAGACGGATATAGAGACAGAGACAGAGACATAGACGGAGACAGAGACAGAGGGAGAGACAGCGACAGAGACAGAGACAGAAGCAGAGACAGAGACAGATACGGGGACAGAGACAGAGGCAGGCACAGAGACAGAGACAGAGTCGGAGACGGAGACAGAGACTGAGACTGAGACAGAGACAGCGGCAGAGACAGAGGCGGAGACAGAGGCAGAGACACAGACAGAGGCAGAGACAGAGACAGAGACAGAGACAGAGACGGAGACAGAGACAGAGACAGAGACGGATATAGAGACAGAGACAGAGTCAGAGACGGAGACAGAGGCAGAGAGAGAGCCAGGGACAGAGACAGAGACAGAGACAGAGACAGAGGGAGAGTCAGCGAAAGAGACAGAGACAGAGACAGAAACAGAGACAGAGACAGAGACAGAGACAGAGACAGAGCCAGACGCAGAGACTGAGACAGAGGCAGAGACTGAGACAGAGGCAGAGACAGAGACAGAGACAGGGGGAGAGACAGATGGACAGACAGCGACAGAGACAGAGACAGAGACAGAGACAGAGACAGACGCAGAGGCAGAGGCAGAGACAGAGACAGAGACAGAGGCAGAGACAGAGACAGAGACAGAAACAGAGACAGAGGCAGATACTGAGACAAAGACCGAGGCAGAGACAGATACGGAGACTGAGGCGGAGAAACAGGCAGAGACAGAGCCAGGGACAGAGACGGAGACAGAGACAGAGGGAGAGACAGCGACAGAGACAGAGACAGAGACAGAGGCAGAGACAGAGACAGAGACACAGACAGCGACAGAGACAGAGACGGAGATAGAGACAGAGACAGAGTCAGAGACGGAGACAGAGGCAGAGACAGAGCCAGGGACAGAGACAGAGACAGAGACGGAGACGGATATAGAGACAGAGACAGAGTCAGACACGGAGACAGAGGCAGAGAGAGAGCCAGGGACAGAGACAGAGACAGAGACAGAGACAGAGGGAGAGACAGCGAAAGAGACAGAGACAGAGACAGAAACAGAGGCAGAGACAGAGACAGAGACAGAGACAGAGACAGAGACAGAGACAGAGACAGAGACAGAGACAGAGGCAGAGGTAGAGACAGAGGCAGAGACATAGACAGAGACAGAGACAGAGACTGAGACTGAGACAGAGACAGAGGGAGAGACAGAGACACAGACAAAGACAGAGGGGCAGGGGACAAAGACGGAGACAGAGGCAGAGACAGAGACAGAGACACATACAGCGACAGAGACAGAGACGGAGTCAGAGGCAGAGACAGAGCCAGGGACAGAGATGGAGACAGAGACAGAGGCAGAGACAGCGACAGAGACAGAGAAAGAGACAGAGACAGAGGCAGAGACAAAGACAGAGACAGAGACAGAGACAGAGACTGATACGGAGATAGAGACAGAGACAGAGACAGAGACAGAGACAGAGACAGAGACAGAGACAGAGGCAGAGGCAGAGACAGAAACAGAGAGAGAGACAGAGAGACAGAGACAGAGACAGAGACAGAGACAGAGACAGAGACAGAGACAGAGACAGAGACAGAGACAGAGACAGAGACAGAGACAGAGACAGAGACAGAGACAGAGACAGAGACAGAGACAGAGACAGAGACAGAGACAGAGACGGAGACAAAGACCGAGACAGAGACAGATACGGAGACAGAGACACAGACAGAGACTGGGACGGAGACGGAGACAGAGACAGAGGCGCAGACGGAGACAGAGACAGAGACATAGACAGGGACAGCGACAGAGTCAGAGGCAGAGATAGACACAGCGACAGAGACAGAGACTGAGACAGAGACAGAGACAGCGACAGAGACAGAGACAGAGACAGATACACAGACAGAGACAGAGACGGAGACAAATATCGAGACGGAGACAGAGACGGAGACAGTGACAGAGGCAGAGACAGAGACAGAGACGGAGACAAAGACCGAGACAGACGCAGAGACTGAGACAGAGGCAGAGACATAGACATAGACAGAGACAGTGACAGAGACAGAGACAGAGACAGAGACAGAGACAGAGACAGAGACAGAGACAGAGACAGAGACAGAGACAGGGACAGAGACAGAGACAGGGACAGAGACAGAGACAGAGACAGAGACAGAGACAGAGACAGAGACGGAGACAGAGACAGAGACAGAGACAGAGACAGAGACGGAGACAGAGACAGAGACAGGGACGGAGACAGACGCAGAGACTCAGACAGAGGCAGAGACAGAGACAGAGACAGAGACAGAGACAGAGACTGAGACAGAGACAGAGAGGGAGACAGACGCAGAGACTCAGACAGAGGCAGAGACAGAGACAGAGACAGAGACAGAGACAGAGACAGAGACAGAGACAGAGACAGAGACAGAGACAGAGACAGAGACAGAGACAGAGACAGAGACAGAGACAGAGACAGAGACAGAGACAGAGACAGAGACAGAGACAGAGACAGAGACAGAGACAGAGACAGAGACAGAGACAGAGACAGAGGCAGAGACAGAGACAGAGACACAGACAGCGACAGAGACAGAGACGGAGATAGAGACAGAGACAGAGTCAGAGACGGAGACAGAGACAGAGACTGTGCCAGGGACAGAGACAGAGACAGAGACAGAGGGAGAGACAGCGACAGAGGCAGAGGCAGAGACAGAAACAGAGACAGAGACAGAGACAGAGACAGAGACACAGACAGCGACAGAGACAGAGACGGAGATAGAGACAGAGACAGAGTCAGAGACGGAGACAGAGGCAGAGGCAGAGCCAGGGACAGAGACAGAGACAGAGACGGAGACAGAGACAGAGGGAGAGACAGCGACAGAGACAGAGACGGAGACAGAGGCAGAGACAGAGACAGAGACACAGACAGCGACAGAGACAGAGACGGAGATAGAGACAGAGACAGAGTCAGAGACGGAGACAGAGACAGAGACTGAGCCAGGGACAGAGACAGAGACAGAGACAGAGGGAGAGACAGCGACAGAGGCAGAGGCAGAGACAGAAACAGAGACAGAGACAGAGACAGAGACAGAGACAGAGACAGAGACAGAGACAGAAACAGAGACAGAGGCAGAGACAGAGACAGAGACAGAGACAGGGACAGAGACAGACGCAGAGACTGAGACAGAGGCAGAAATAGAGACAGAGACAGAGACAGAGACAGAGACAGAGACAGAGACAGAGACAGAGACAGAGACAGAGACAGAGACAGAGACAGAGACGGAGGCAGAGGTAGAGACAGAGACAGAGACATAGACAGAGACAGAGACAGAGACAGAGACAGAGACAGAGACAGAGACAGAGACAGAGACAGAGACAGAGACAGAGACAGAGACGGAGACAGAGGCAGAGGTAGAGACAGAGACAGAGACATAGACAGAGACAGAGACAGAGACTGAGACTGAGACAGAAACAGAGGGAGAGACAGAGACACAGACAAAGACAGAGGGGCAGGAGACAAAGACGGAGACAGAGGCAGAGACAGAGACAGAGACACATCGAGCGACAGAGACAGAGACGGAGACAGAGGCAGAGACAGAGCCAGGGACAGAGACGGAGACAGAGACAGAGGGAGAGACAGCGACCGAGACAGAGAAAGAGACAGAGACAGAGGCAGAGACAAAGACAGACACAGAGACAGAGACAGAGACTGAGACGGAGATAGAGACGGAGACAGAGTCAGAGACGGAGACAGAGACAGAGACTGAGCCAGGGACAGAAACGGAGACAGAGACAGAGGGAGAGACAGCGACAGAGGCAGAGGCAGAGGCAGAAACAGAGACAGAGACAGAGACAGAGACAGAGACAGAGACAGAGACAGAGACAGAGACAGAGACAGAGACAGAGACAGAGGCAGAGGCAGAGACAGAGACAGGGGGAGAGACAGATGGACAGACAGCGACAGAGACAGAGACAGAGACAGAGACAGACGCAGAGGCAGAGGCAGAGACAGAGACAGAGACAGAGACAGAGACAGAGACAGAGGGAGAGACAGCGACAGAGGCAGAGGCAGAGACAGAAACAGAGACAGAGACAGAGACAGAGACAGCGACAGAGACAGAGACAGAGAGAGAGACAGAGGCAGAGGCAGAGACAGAAACAGAGACAGAGACAGAGACAGAGACGGATATAGAGACAGAGACAGAGACATAGACGGAGACAGAGACAGAGGGAGAGACAGCGACAGAGACAGAGACAGAAGCAGAGACAGAGACAGATACGGGGACAGAGACAGAGGCAGGCACAGAGACAGAGACAGAGTCGGAGACGGAGACAGAGACTGAGACTGAGACAGAGACAGCGGCAGAGACAGAGGCGGAGACAGAGGCAGAGACACAGACAGAGGCAGAGACAGAGACAGAGACAGAGACAGAGACGGAGACAGAGACAGAGACAGAGACGGATATAGAGACAGAGACAGAGTCAGAGACGGAGACAGAGGCAGAGAGAGAGCCAGGGACAGAGACAGAGACAGAGACAGAGACAGAGGGAGAGACAGCGAAAGAGACAGAGACAGAGACAGAAACAGAGACAGAGACAGAGACAGAGACAGAGACAGAGCCAGACGCAGAGACTGAGACAGAGGCAGAGACTGAGACAGAGGCAGAGACAGAGACAGAGACAGGGGGAGAGACAGATGGACAGACAGCGACAGAGACAGAGACAGAGACAGAGACAGAGACAGAGACAGACGCAGAGGCAGAGGCAGAGACAGAGACAGAGACAGAGGCAGAGACAGAGACAGAGACAGAAACAGAGACAGAGGCAGATACTGAGACAAAGACCGAGGCAGAGACAGATACGGAGACTGAGGCGGAGAAACAGGCAGAGACAGAGCCAGGGACAGAGACGGAGACAGAGACAGAGGGAGAGACAGCGACAGAGACAGAGACAGAGACAGAGGCAGAGACAGAGACAGAGACACAGACAGCGACAGAGACAGAGACGGAGATAGAGACAGAGACAGAGTCAGAGACGGAGACAGAGGCAGAGACAGAGCCAGGGACAGAGACAGAGACAGAGACGGAGACGGATATAGAGACAGAGACAGAGTCAGACACGGAGACAGAGGCAGAGAGAGAGCCAGGGACAGAGACAGAGACAGAGACAGAGACAGAGGGAGAGACAGCGAAAGAGACAGAGACAGAGACAGAAACAGAGGCAGAGACAGAGACAGAGACAGAGACAGAGACAGAGACAGAGACAGAGACAGAGACAGAGACAGAGGCAGAGGTAGAGACAGAGGCAGAGACATAGACAGAGACAGAGACAGAGACTGAGACTGAGACAGAGACAGAGGGAGAGACAGAGACACAGACAAAGACAGAGGGGCAGGGGACAAAGACGGAGACAGAGGCAGAGACAGAGACAGAGACACATACAGCGACAGAGACAGAGACGGAGACAGAGGCAGAGACAGAGCCAGGGACAGAGATGGAGACAGAGACAGAGGCAGAGACAGCGACAGAGACAGAGAAAGAGACAGAGACAGAGGCAGAGACAAAGACAGAGACAGAGACAGAGACAGAGACTGAGACGGAGATAGAGACAGAGACAGAGACAGAGACAGAGACAGAGACAGAGACAGAGACAGAGGCAGAGGCAGAGACAGAAACAGAGAGAGAGACAGAGAGACAGAGACAGAGACAGAGACAGAGACAGAGACAGAGACAGAGACAGAGACAGAGACAGAGACAGAGACAGAGACAGAGACAGAGACAGAGACAGAGACAGAGACAGAGACAGAGACAGAGACAGAGACAGAGACAGAGACGGAGACAAAGACCGAGACAGTGACAGATACGGAGACAGAGACACAGACAGAGACTGGGACGGAGACGGAGACAGAGACAGAGGCGCAGACGGAGACAGAGACAGAGACATAGACAGGGACAGCGACAGAGTCAGAGGCAGAGATAGACACAGCGACAGAGACAGAGACTGAGACAGAGACAGAGACAGCGACAGAGACAGAGACAGAGACAGAGACAGATACACAGACAGAGACAGAGACGGAGACAAATATCGAGACGGAGACAGAGACGGAGACAGTGACAGAGGCAGAGACAGAGACAGAGACGGAGACAAAGACCGAGACAGACGCAGAGACTGAGACAGAGGCAGAGACATAGACATAGACAGAGACAGTGACAGAGACAGAGACAGAGACAGAGACAGAGACAGAGACAGAGACAGAGACAGAGACAGAGACAGAGACAGGGACAGAGACAGAGACAGGGACAGAGGCAGAGACAGAGACAGAGACAGAGACAGAGACAGAGACGGAGACAGAGACAGAGACAGAGACAGAGACAGAGACAGAGACGGAGACAGAGACAGAGACAGGGACGGAGACAGACGCAGAGACTCAGACAGAGGCAGAGACAGAGACAGAGACAGAGACAGAGACAGAGACTGAGACAGAGACAGAGAGGGAGACAGACGCAGAGACTCAGACAGAGGCAGAGACAGAGACAGAGACAGAGACAGAGACAGAGACAGAGACAGAGACAGAGACAGAGACAGAGACAGAGACAGAGACAGAGACAGAGACAGAGACAGAGACAGAGACAGAGACAGAGACAGAGACAGAGACAGAGACAGAGACAGAGACAGAGACAGAGACAGAGACAGAGACAGAGACAGAGACAGAGACAGAGACGGAGACAGAGACAGAGACAGAGACAGAGACAGAGACAGAGACAGAGACAGAGACAGAGACAGAGACAGAGACAGAGACAGAGACAGAGACAGAGACAGAGAGAGACACAGGCAGAGACAGAGCCAGGGACAGAGACGGAGACAGAGACAGAGGGAGAGACAGCGACAGAGACAGAGACAGAGACAGAGGCAGAGACAGAGACAGAGACACAGACAGCGACAGAGACAGAGACGGAGATAGAGACAGAGACAGAGTCAGAGACGGAGACAGAGGCAGAGGCAGAGCCAGGGACAGAGACAGAGACAGAGACGGAGACAGAGACAGAGGGAGAGACAGCGACAGAGACAGAGACGGAGACAGAGGCAGAGACAGAGACAGAGACACAGACAGCGACAGAGACAGAGACGGAGATAGAGACAGAGACAGAGTCAGAGACGGAGACAGAGGCAGAGGCAGAGCCAGGGACAGAGACAGAGACAGAGACGGAGACAGAGACAGAGGGAGAGACAGCGACAGAGACAGAGACGGAGACAGAGGCAGAGACAGAGACAGAGACACAGACAGCGACAGAGACAGAGACGGAGATAGAGACAGAGACAGAGTCAGAGACGGAGACAGAGACAGAGACTGAGCCAGGGACAGAGACAGAGACAGAGACAGAGGGAGAGACAGCGACAGAGGCAGAGGCAGAGACAGAAACAGAGACAGAGACAGAGACAGAGACAGAGACAGAGACAGAGACAGAGACAGAGACAGAGACAGAAACAGAGACAGAGGCAGAGACAGAGACAGAGACAGAGACAGGGACAGAGACAGACGCAGAGACTGAGACAGAGGCAGAAATAGAGACAGAGACAGAGACAGAGACAGAGACAGAGACAGAGACTGAGACTGAGACAGAAACAGAGGGAGAGACAGAGACACAGACAAAGACAGAGGGGCAGGAGACAAAGACGGAGACAGAGGCAGAGACAGAGACAGAGACACATAGAGCGACAGAGACAGAGACGGAGACAGAGGCAGAGACAGAGCCAGGGACAGAGACGGAGACAGAGACAGAGGGAGAGACAGCGACCGAGACAGAGAAAGAGACAGAGACAGAGGCAGAGACAAAGACAGACACAGAGACAGAGACAGAGACTGAGACGGAGATAGAGACGGAGA
>CAMAOD020000105.1:775000-805000 GCA_945859595.2 Megachile willughbiella
GAGACAGAGACAGAGACAGAGACAGAGACAGAAACAGAGACAGAGACAGAGACAGAGAGAGAGACAGAGACGGAGACAGAGACAGAGACAGAGAGAGAGACAGAGACAGAGACAGAGACAGAGACAGAGATAAAGACAGAGGGGCAGGAGACAAAGACGAAGACAGAGGCAGAGACGGAGACAGAGACAGAGACAGAGACAGAGACAGAGACAGGGACAGAGACAGAGACAGCTACAGAGGCAGAGACAGAGACAGAGACAGAGACAGAGACAGAGACAGAGACAGAGACAGAGACAGAGACAGAGACAGAAACAGAGACAGAGGCAGATACTGAGGCACAGACAGAGACAGAGACAGATACAGAGACAGAGACAGGGACAGAGACAGAGACAGAGACAGAGACAGAGACAGAGACAGAGACAGAGACAGAGACAGAGACAGAGACAGAGACAGAGACAGAGACAGAGACAGAGACAGAGACAGGGACAGAGACAGAGACAGCGACAGAGGCAGAGACAGAGGCATAGACAGACACAGTGACAGAGACAGAGACAGAGACAGAGACAGAAACAGAGACAGAGACAGAGACAGAGACAGCGACAGAGACAGAGACGGAGATAGAGACAGAGACAGAGTCAGAGACGGAGACAGAGACAGAGACTGAGCCAGGGACAGAGACAGAGACAGAGACAGAGGGAGAGACAGCGACAGAGGCAGAGGCAGAGACAGAAACAGAGCCAGAGACAGAGACAGAGACAGAGACAGAGACAGAGACAGAAACAGAGACAGAGACAGAGACAGAGACAGAGACAGAGACAGAGACAGAGACAGGGACAGAGACAGACGCAGAGACTGAGACAGAGGCAGAAACAGAGACAGAGACAGAGACAGAGACAGAGACAGAGACAGAGACAGAGACAGAGACAGAGACAGAGACAGAGACGGAGACAGAGGCAGAGGTAGTGACAGAGACAGAGACATAGACAGAGACAGAGACAGAGACTGAGACTGAGACAGAAACAGAGGGAGAGACAGAGACACAGACAAAGACAGAGGGGCAGGAGACAAAGACGGAGACAGAGGCAGAGACAGAGACAGAGACACATAGAGCGACAGAGACAGAGACGGAGACAGAGGCAGAGACAGAGCCAGGGACAGAGACGGAGACAGAGACAGAGGGAGAGACAGCGACCGAGACAGAGAAAGAGACAGAGACAGAGGCAGAGACAAAGACAGACACAGAGACAGAGACAGAGACTGAGACGGAGATAGAGACAGAGACAGAGTCAGAGACGGAGACAGAGACAGAGACTGAGCCAGGGACAGAGACGGAGACAGAGACAGAGGGAGAGACAGCGACAGAGGCAGAGGCAGAGGCAGAAACAGAGACAGAGACAGAGACAGAGACAGAGACAGAGACAGAGACAGAGACAGAGACAGAGACAGAGACAGAGGCAGAGGCAGAGACAGAAACAGAGAGAGAGACAGAGACAGAGACAGAGACAGAGACAGAGACAGAGACAGAGACAGAGGTAGAGACAGAGGCAGAGACATAGACAGAGACAGAGACAGAGACTGAGACTGAGACAGAGACAGAGGGAGAGACAGAGACACAGACAAAGACAGAGGGGCAGGGGACAAAGACGGAGACAGAGGCAGAGACAGAGACAGAGACACATACAGCGACAGAGACAGAGACGGAGACAGAGGCAGAGACAGAGCCAGGGACAGAGATGGAGACAGAGACAGAGGCAGAGACAGCGACAGAGACAGAGAAAGAGACAGAGACAGAGGCAGAGACAAAGACAGAGACAGAGACAGAGACAGAGACTGAGACGGAGATAGAGACAGAGACAGAGACAGAGACAGAGACAGAGACAGAGACAGAGACAGAGGCAGAGGCAGAGACAGAAACAGAGAGAGAGACAGAGAGACAGAGACAGAGACAGAGACAGAGACAGAGACAGAGACAGAGACAGAGACAGAGACAGAGACAGAGACAGAGACAGAGACAGAGACAGAGACAGAGACAGAGACAGAGACAGAGACAGAGACAGAGACGGAGACAAAGACCGAGACAGAGACAGATACGGAGACAGAGACACAGACAGAGACTGGGACGGAGACGGAGACAGAGACAGAGGCGCAGACGGAGACAGAGACAGAGACATAGACAGGGACAGCGACAGAGTCAGAGGCAGAGATAGACACAGCGACAGAGACAGAGACTGAGACAGAGACAGAGACAGCGACAGAGACAGAGACAGAGACAGATACACAGACAGAGACAGAGACGGAGACAAATATCGAGACGGAGACAGAGACGGAGACAGTGACAGAGGCAGAGACAGAGACAGAGACGGAGACAAAGACCGAGACAGACGCAGAGACTGAGACAGAGGCAGAGACATAAACATAGACAGAGACAGTGACAGAGACAGAGACAGAGACAGAGACAGAGACAGAGACAGAGACAGAGACAGAGACAGAGACAGAGACAGAGACAGAGACAGAGACAGGGACAGAGACAGAGACAGGGACAGAGACAGAGACAGAGACAGAGACAGAGACAGAGACAGAGACGGAGACAGAGACAGAGACAGAGACAGAGACAGAGACAGAGACGGAGACAGAGACAGAGACAGGGACGGAGACAGACGCAGAGACTCAGACAGAGGCAGAGACAGAGATAGAGACAGAGACAGAGACAGAGACTGAGACAGAGACAGAGAGGGAGACAGACGCAGAGACTCAGACAGAGACAGAGACAGAGACAGAGACAGAGACAGAGACAGAGACAGAGACAGAGACAGAGACAGAGACAGAGACAGAGACAGAGACAGAGACAGAGACAGAGACAGAGACAGAGACAGAGACAGAGACAGAGACAGAGACAGAGACAGAGACAGAGACAGAGACAGAGACAGAGACAGAGACAGAGACGGAGGCAGAGACAGAGACAGAGACAGAGACAGAGACAGAGACAGAGACAGAGACAGAGACAGAGACAGAGGCAGAGACAGAGACAGAGACAGAGACAGAGGCAGATACTGAGACAAAGACCGAGGCAGAGACAGATACGGAGACTGAGGCAGAGACACAGGCAGAGACAGAGCCAGGGACAGAGACGGAGACAGAGACAGAGGGAGAGACAGCGACAGAGACAGAGACGGAGACAGAGGCAGAGACAGAGACAGAGACACAGACAGCGACAGAGACAGAGACGGAGATAGAGACAGAGACAGAGTCAGAGACGGAGACAGAGACAGAGACTGAGCCAGGGACAGAGACAGAGACAGAGACAGAGGGAGAGACAGCGACAGAGGCAGAGGCAGAGACAGAAACAGAGACAGAGACAGAGACAGAGACAGAGACAGAGACAGAGACAGAGACAGAAACAGAGACAGAGGCAGAGACAGAGACAGAGACAGAGACAGGGACAGAGACAGACGCAGAGACTGAGACAGAGGCAGAAATAGAGGCAGAGACAGAGACAGAGACAGAGACAGAGACAGAGACAGAGACAGAGACAGAGACAGAGACAGAGACAGAGACAGAGACAGAGACAGAGACGGAGGCAGAGGTAGAGACAGAGACAGAGACATAGACAGAGACAGAGACAGAGACAGAGACAGAGACAGAGACAGAGACAGAGACAGAGACAGAGACAGAGACAGAGACAGAGACGGAGACAGAGGCAGAGGTAGAGACAGAGACAGAGACATAGACAGAGACAGAGACAGAGACTGAGACTGAGACAGAAACAGAGGGAGAGACAGAGACACAGACAAAGACAGAGGGGCAGGAGACAAAGACGGAGACAGAGGCAGAGACAGAGACAGAGACACATAGAGCGACAGAGACAGAGACGGAGACAGAGGCAGAGACAGAGCCAGGGACAGAGACGGAGACAGAGACAGAGGGAGAGACAGCGACCGAGACAGAGAAAGAGACAGAGACAGAGGCAGAGACAAAGACAGACACAGAGACAGAGACAGAGACTGAGACGGAGATAGAGACGGAGACAGAGTCAGAGACGGAGACAGAGACAGAGACTGAGCCAGGGACAGAAACGGAGACAGAGACAGAGGGAGAGACAGCGACAGAGGCAGAGGCAGAGGCAGAAACAGAGACAGAGACAGAGACAGAGACAGAGACAGAGACAGAGACAGAGACAGAGACAGAGACAGAGACAGAGACAGAGGCAGAGGCAGAGACAGAAACAGAGTGAGAGACAGAGACAGAGACAGAGACAGAGACAGAGACAGAGACAGAGACAGAGACAGAGACAGAGACAGAGACAGAGACAGAGACAGAGACAGAGACAGAGACAGAGACAGAGACAGAGACAGAGACAGAGACAGAGACAGAGACAGAGACAGAGACAGAGACAGAGACAGAGACAGAGACAGAGACAGAGACAGAGACAGAGACAGAGACGGAGACAAAGACCGAGACAGAGACAGATACGGAGACAGAGACACAGACAGAGACTGGGACGGAGACGGAGACAGAGACAGAGGCGCAGACGGAGACAGAGACAGAAACAGAGACAGTGGCAGAGACAGAAGCAGAGCCAGAGACAGAGACAGAGACAGAGACAGAGACAGAGACAGAAACAGAGACAGAGACAGGGGGAGAGATAGCGACAGAGACAGGGACAGAGACAGAGACAGAGACAGAGAGAGAGAGAGAGACAGAGACTGAGACAGAGACAGAGACAGAGACAAAGACAGAGGGGCAGGAGACAAAGACGAAGACAGAGGCAGAGACGGAGACAGAGACAGAGACAGAGACAGAGACAGAGACAGGGACAGAGACAGAGACAGCGACAGAGGCAGAGACAGAGACAGAGACAGAGACAGAGACAGAGACAGAGACAGAGACAGAGACAGAAACAGAGACAGAGGCAGATACTGAGACACAGACAGAGACAGAGACAGAGACAGAGACAGAGACAGAGACAGAGACAGGGACAGAGACAGAGACAGAGACAGAGACAGAGACAGAGACAGAGACAGAGACAGAGACAGAGACAGAGACGGAGACAGAGACAGAGACGGAGACAGAGACAGAGACAGAGACGGAGACAGACGCAGAGACTCAGACAGAGGCAGAGACAGAGAAAGAGACAGAGACAGAGACAGAGACAGAGACAGAGACAGAGACAGAGACAGAGACAGAGACAGAGACAGAGACAGAGACAGAGACAGAGACAGAGACAGAGACAGAGACAGAGACAGAGACAGAGACAGAGACAGAGACAGAGACAGAGACAGAGACAGAGACAGAGACAGAGACAGAGACAGAGACAGAGACAGAGACAGAGACAGAGACAGAGACAGAGACAGAGACAGAGACAGAGACAGAGACAGAGACAGAGACAGAGACAGAGACAGGGACAGAGACAGAGACAGAGACAGGGGGAGAGACATCGACAGAGACAGAGACAGAGACAGAGACAGGGGGAGAGATAGCGACAGAGACAGGGACAGAGACCGAGACAGAGACAGAGAGAGAGACAGAGACAGAGACAGAGACAGAGACAGAGACAGAGACAAAGACAGAGGGGCAGGAGACAAAGACGAAGACAGAGGCAGAGACGGAGACAGAGACAGAGACAGAGACAGAGACAGAGACAGGGACAGAGACAGAGACAGCGACAGAGGCAGAGACAGAGACAGAGACAGAGACAGAGACAGAGACAGAGACAGAGACAGAAACAGAGACAGAGGCAGAGACGGAGCCAAGTACCGAGACAGGGACAGAGACGGAGACAGAGACAGAGGGAGAGACAGCGACAGAGACAGAGACAGAGGCAGAGACAGAGACAGAGACAGAGACAGAGGCAGGGACAGAGACATAGACAGAGACAGAGACAGAGAGAGAGACAGAGACAGAGACAGAGACAGTGGCAGAGACAGAGGCAGAGCCAGAGACAGAGACAGAGACAGAGACAGCGACAGAGACAGAGACAGAGACAGAGACAGAGACAGAGACAGAGACAGAGACAGAGACAGAGACAGAGACGGAGACAGAGACAGAGACAGAGAGAGAGACAGAGACAGAGACAGAGACAGAGACGGAGACGGAGATAGAGGCAGAGGCAGAGGCAGAGACAGAGCCAGAGACGAATACAACGACCGAGACAGATTCAGAGACACAGACAGAGACAGAGACAGAGACAGAGGCAGAAACAGAGACAGAGACAGAGACAGAGACAGAGACAGAGACAGAGACAGAGACAGAGACAGAGACAGAGACAGAGAGAGAGACAGAGACGGAGACAGAGACTGAGACAGAGAGAGAGACAGAGACAGAGACAGAGACAGAGACAGAGACAGAAACAGAGACAGAGACAGAGACAGAGACAGAGACAGAGACAGAGACAGAGACAGAAACAGAGACAGAGGCAGATACTGAGGCACAGACAGAGACAGAGACAGATACAGAGACAGAGACAGGGACAGAGACAGAGACAGAGACAGAGACAGAGACAGAGACAGAGACGGAGACAGAGACAGAGACAGAGACAGAAACAGAGACAGAGACAGAGACAGAGACAGAGACAGAGACAGAGACAGGGACAGAGACAGACGCAGAGACTGAGACAGAGGCAGAAACAGAGACAGAGACAGAGACAGAGACAGAGACAGAGACAGAGACAGAGACAGAGACAGAGACAGAGACAGAGACAGAGACAGAGACGGAGGCAGAGGTAGAGACAGAGACAGAGACATAGACAGAGACAGAGACAGAGACAGAGACAGAGACAGAGACAGAGACAGAGACAGAGACGGAGACAGAGGCAGAGGTAGTGACAGAGACAGAGACATAGACAGAGACAGAGACAGAGACTGAGACTGAGACAGAAACAGAGGGAGAGACAGAGACACAGACAAAGACAGAGGGGCAGGAGACAAAGACGGAGACAGAGGCAGAGACAGAGACAGAGACACATAGAGCGACAGAGACAGAGACGGAGACAGAGGCAGAGACAGAGCCAGGGACAGAGACGGAGACAGGGACAGAGGGAGAGACAGCGACCGAGACAGAGAAAGAGACAGAGACAGAGGCAGAGACAAAGACAGACACAGAGACAGAGACAGAGACTGAGACGGAGATAGAGACAGAGACAGAGTCAGAGACGGAGACAGAGACAGAGACTGAGCCAGGGACAGAGACGGAGACAGAGACAGAGGGAGAGACAGCGACAGAGGCAGAGGCAGAGGCAGAAACAGAGACAGAGACAGAGACAGAGACAGAGACAGAGACAGAGACAGAGACAGAGACAGAGACAGAGACAGAGACAGAGGCAGAGGCAGAGACAGAAACAGAGAGAGAGACAGAGACAGAGACAGAGACAGAGACAGAGACAGAGACAGAGACAGAGACAGAGACAGAGACAGAGACAGAGACAGAGACAGAGACAGAGACAGAGACCTAGACAGAGACAGAGACAGAGACAGATACAGAGACAGAGACAGAGACAGAGACAGAGACGGAGACAAAGACCGAGACAGAGACAGATACGGAGACAGAGACACAGACAGAGACTGGGACGGAGACGGAGACAGAGACAGAGGCGCAGACGGAGACAGAGACAGAAACAGAGACAGTGGCAGAGACAGAAGCAGAGCCAGAGACAGAGACAGAGACAGAGACAGAGACAGAGACAGAAACAGAGACAGAGACAGGGGGAGAGATAGCGACAGAGACAGGGACAGAGACAGAGACAGAGACAGAGAGAGAGACAGAGACAGAGAGAGAGACAGAGACTGAGACAGAGACAGAGACAGAGACAGAGACAGAGGCAGAGACAGATACACAGACAGAGACAGAGACAGAAACAGAGACAGAGACAGGGGGAGAGATAGCGACAGAGACAGGGACAGAGACAGAGACAGAGACAGAGACAGAGACAGAGACAGAGACAGAGACAGAGACAGGGACAGAGACAGAGACAGAGACAGGGGGAGAGACATCGACAGAGACAGAGACAGAGACAGAGACAGGGGGAGAGACAGAGACAGAGACAGAGACAGAGACAGAGACAGAGACAGAGACAGAGACAGAGACAGAGACAGAGACAGAGACAGAGACAGAGACAGAGACAGAGACAGGGACAGAGACAGAGACAGAGACAGGGGGAGAGACATCGACAGAGACAGAGACAGAGACAGAGACAGGGGGAGAGATAGCGACAGAGACAGGGACAGAGACCGAGACAGAGACAGAGAGAGAGACAGAGACAGAGACAGAGACAGAGACAGAGACAGATACAAAGACAGAGGGGCAGGAGACAAAGACGAAGACAGAGGCAGAGACGGAGACAGAGACAGAGACAGAGACAGAGACAGAGACAGGGACAGAGACAGAGACAGCGACAGAGGCAGAGACAGAGACAGAGACAGAGACAGGGACAGAGACAGAGACAGAGACAGAAACAGAGACAGAGGCAGAGACGGAGCCAAGTACCGAGACAGGGACAGAGACGGAGACAGAGACAGAGGGAGAGACAGCGACAGAGACAGAGACAGAGGCAGAGACAGAGACAGAGACAGAGACAGAGGCAGGGACAGAGACATAGACAGAGACAGAGACAGAGAGAGAGACAGAGACAGAGACAGAGACAGTGGCAGAGACAGAGGCAGAGCCAGAGACAGAGACAGAGACAGAGACAGCGACAGAGACAGAGACAGAGACAGAGACAGAGACAGAGACAGAGACAGAGACAGAGACAGAGACAGAGACAGAGACGGAGACAGAGACAGAGACAGAGAGAGAGACAGAGACAGAGACAGAGACAGAGACGGAGACGGAGATAGAGGCAGAGGCAGAGGCAGAGACAGAGCCAGAGACGAATACAACGACCGAGACAGATTCAGAGACACAGACAGAGACAGAGACACAGACAGAGGCAGAAACAGAGACAGAGACAGAGACAGAGACAGAGACAGAGACAGAGACAGAGAGAGAGACAGAGACGGAGACAGAGACAGAGACAGAGAGAGAGACAGAGACAGAGACAGAGACAGAGACAGAGATAAAGACAGAGGGGCAGGAGACAAAGACGAAGACAGAGGCAGAGACGGAGACAGAGACAGAGACAGAGACAGAGACAGAGACAGGGACAGAGACAGAGACAGCTACAGAGGCAGAGACAGAGACAGAGACAGAGACAGAGACAGAGACAGAGACAGAGACAGAGACAGAGACAGAAACAGAGACAGAGGCAGATACTGAGGCACAGACAGAGACAGAGACAGATACAGAGACAGAGACAGGGACAGAGACAGAGACAGAGACAGAGACAGAGACAGAGACAGAGACAGAGACAGAGACAGAGACAGAGACAGAGACAGAGACAGAGACAGAGACAGAGACAGAGACAGAGACAGAGACAGAGACAGGGACAGAGACAGAGACAGCGACAGAGGCAGAGACAGAGGCATAGACAGACACAGTGACAGAGACAGAGACAGAGACAGAGACAGAAACAGAGACAGAGACAGAGACAGAGACAGCGACAGAGACAGAGACGGAGATAGAGACAGAGACAGAGTCAGAGACGGAGACAGAGACAGAGACTGAGCCAGGGACAGAGACAGAGACAGAGACAGAGGGAGAGACAGCGACAGAGGCAGAGGCAGAGACAGAAACAGAGCCAGAGACAGAGACAGAGACAGAGACAGAGACAGAGACAGAAACAGAGACAGAGACAGAGACAGAGACAGAGACAGAGACAGAGACAGGGACAGAGACAGACGCAGAGACTGAGACAGAGGCAGAAACAGAGACAGAGACAGAGACAGAGACAGAGACAGAGACAGAGACAGAGACAGAGACAGAGACAGAGACAGAGACAGAGACAGAGACAGAGACGGAGGCAGAGGTAGAGACAGAGACAGAGACATAGACAGAGACAGAGACAGAGACAGAGACAGAGACAGAGACAGAGACAGAGACAGAGACGGAGACAGAGGTAGAGGTAGTGACAGAGACAGAGACATAGACAGAGACAGAGACAGAGACTGAGACTGAGACAGAAACAGAGGGAGAGACAGAGACACAGACAAAGACAGAGGGGCAGGAGACAAAGACGGAGACAGAGGCAGAGACAGAGACAGAGACACATAGAGCGACAGAGACAGAGACAGAGACAGAGACAGAGACAGAGGCAGAGGCAGAGACAGAAACAGAGAGAGAGACAGAGACAGAGACAGAGACAGAGACAGAGACAGAGACAGAGACAGAGACAGAGACAGAGACAGAGACAGAGACAGAGACAGAGACAGAGACAGAGACAGAGACAGAGACAGAGACAGAGACCTAGACAGAGACAGAGACAGAGACAGATACAGAGACAGAGACAGAGACAGAGACAGAGACGGAGACAAAGACCGAGACAGAGACAGATACGGAGACAGAGACACAGACAGAGACTGGGACGGAGACGGAGACAGAGACAGAGGCGCAGACGGAGACAGAGACAGAAACAGAGACAGTGGCAGAGACAGAAGCAGAGCCAGAGACAGAGACAGAGACAGAGACAGAGACAGAGACAGAAACAGAGACAGAGACAGGGGGAGAGATAGCGGCAGAGACAGGGACAGAGACAGAGACAGAGACAGAGAGAGAGACAGAGACAGAGAGAGAGACAGAGACTGAGACAGAGACAGAGACAGAGACAGAGACAGAGGCAGAGACAGATACACAGACAGAGACAGAGACAGAAACAGAGACAGAGACAGGGGGAGAGATAGCGACAGAGACAGGGACAAAGACAGAGACAGAGACAGAGAGAGAGACAGAGACAGAGACAGAGACAGAGACAGAGACAGAGACAGAGACAGAGACAGAGACAGAGACAGAGACAGAGACAGAGACAGAGACAGAGACGGAGACAGAGACAGAGACAGAGAGAGAGACAGAGACAGAGACAGAGACAGAGACAGAGACGGAGACGGAGATAGAGGCAGAGGCAGAGGCAGAGACAGAGACAGAGACGAATACAACGACCGAGACAGATTCAGAGACACAGACAGAGACAGAGACAGAGACAGAGGCAGAAACAGAGACAGAGACAGAGACAGAGACAGAGACAGAGACAGAGGCAGAAACAGAGACAGAGACAGAGACAGAGACAGAGACAGAGACAGAGACAGAGACAGAGACAGAGACAGAGACAGAGATAAAGACAGAGGGGCAGGAGACAAAGACGAAGACAGAGGCAGAGACGGAGACAGAGACAGAGACAGAGACAGAGACAGAGACAGGGACAGAGACAGAGACAGCTACAGAGGCAGAGACAGAGACAGAGACAGAGACAGAGACAGAGACAGAGACAGAGACAGAGACAGAGACAGAGACAGAGACAGAGGGAGAGACAGCGACAGAGGCAGAGGCAGAGACAGAAACAGAGCCAGAGACAGAGACAGAGACAGAGACAGAGACAGAGACAGAAACAGAGACAGAGACAGAGACAGAGACAGAGACAGAGACAGAGACAGGGACAGAGACAGACGCAGAGACTGAGACAGAGGCAGAAACAGAGACAGAGACAGAGACAGAGACAGAGACAGAGACAGAGACAGAGACAGAGACAGAGACAGAGACAGAGACAGAGACAGAGACAGAGACAGAGACAGAGACGGAGGCAGAGGTAGAGACAGAGACAGAGACATAGACAGAGACAGAGACAGAGACAGAGACAGAGACAGAGACAGAGACAGAGACAGAGACGGAGACAGAGGCAGAGGTAGTGACAGAGACAGAGACATAGACAGAGACAGAGACAGAGACTGAGACTGAGACAGAAACAGAGGGAGAGACAGAGACACAGACAAAGACAGAGGGGCAGGAGACAAAGACGGAGACAGAGGCAGAGACAGAGACAGAGACACATAGAGCGACAGAGACAGAGACGGAGACAGAGGCAGAGACAGAGCCAGGGACAGAGACGGAGACAGGGACAGAGGGAGAGACAGCGACCGAGACAGAGAAAGAGACAGAGACAGAGGCAGAGACAAAGACAGACACAGAGACAGAGACAGAGACTGAGACGGAGATAGAGACAGAGACAGAGTCAGAGACGGAGACAGAGACAGAGACTGAGCCAGGGACAGAGACGGAGACAGAGACAGAGGGAGAGACAGCGACAGAGGCAGAGGCAGAGGCAGAAACAGAGACAGAGACAGAGACAGAGACAGAGACAGAGACAGAGACAGAGACAGAGACAGAGACAGAGACAGAGACAGAGACAGAGACAGAGGCAGAGGCAGGGACAGAAACAGAGAGAGAGACAGAGACAGAGACAGAGACAGAGACAGAGACAGAGACAGAGACAGAGACAGAGACAGAGACAGAGACAGAGACAGAGACAGAGACAGAGACAGAGACAGAGACAGAGACCTAGACAGAGACAGAGACAGAGACAGATACAGAGACAGAGACAGAGACAGAGACAGAGACGGAGACAAAGACCGAGACAGAGACAGATACGGAGACAGAGACACAGACAGAGACTGGGACGGAGACGGAGACAGAGACAGAGGCGCAGACGGAGACAGAGACAGAAACAGAGACAGTGGCAGAGACAGAAGCAGAGCCAGAGACAGAGACAGAGACAGAGACAGAGGCAGAGACAGAAACAGAGACAGAGACAGGGGGAGAGATAGCGGCAGAGACAGGGACAGAGACAGAGACAGAGACAGAGAGAGAGACAGAGACAGAGAGAGAGACAGAGACTGAGACAGAGACAGAGACAGAGACAGAGACAGAGGCAGAGACAGATACACAGACAGAGACAGAGACAGAAACAGAGACAGAGACAGGGGGAGAGATAGCGACAGAGACAGGGACAGAGACAGAGACAGAGACAGAGAGAGAGACAGAGACAGAGACAGAGACAGAGACAGAGACAGAGACAGAGACAGAGACAGAGACAGAGACAGAGACAGAGACAGAGACAGAGACAGAGACGGAGACAGAGACAGAGACAGAGAGAGAGACAGAGACAGAGACAGAGACAGAGACAGAGACGGAGACGGAGATAGAGGCAGAGGCAGAGGCAGAGACAGAGACAGAGACGAATACAACGACCGAGACAGATTCAGAGACACAGACAGAGACAGAGACAGAGACAGAGGCAGAAACAGAGACAGAGACAGAGACAGAGACAGAGACAGAGACAGAGGCAGAAACAGAGACAGAGACAGAGACAGAGACAGAGACAGAGACAGAGACAGAGACAGAGACAGAGACAGAGACAGAGGCAGAGACAGAGACAGAGACAGAGACAGAGACAGAGACAGAGACAGAGGGGCAGGAGACAAAGACGAAGACAGAGGCAGAGACGGAGACAGAGACAGAGACAGAGACAGAGACAGAGACAGGGACAGAGACAGAGACAGCGACAGAGGCAGAGACAGAGACAGAGACAGAGACAGAGACGGAGACAGACGCAGAGACTCAGACAGAGGCAGAGACAGAGACAGAGACAGAGACAGAGACAGAGACAGAGACAGAGACAGAGACAGAGACAGAGACAGAGACAGAGACAGAGACAGAGACAGAGACAGAGACAGAGACAGAGACAGAGACAGAGACAGAGACAGAGACAGAGGCAGAGACAGAGACAGAGACAGAGACAGAGACAGAGACAGAGACAGAGGGGCAGGAGACAAAGACGAAGACAGAGGCAGAGACGGAGACAGAGACAGAGACAGAGACAGAGACAGAGACAGGGACAGAGACAGAGACAGCGACAGAGGCAGAGACAGAGACAGAGACAGAGACAGAGACAGAGACAGAGACGGAGACAGAGACAGAGACAGAGAGAGCGACAGAGACAGAGACAGAGACAGAGACAGAGACAGAGACGGAGACGGAGACAGAGACAGAGACAGAGACAGAGACAGAGACAGAGACAGAGACAGAGACAGAGACAGAGACAGAGACAGGGACAGATACGGAGACAGAGACAGAGACAGAGACAGAGGCAGAGACAGGGACAGAGACAGAGACAGAGACAGAGACAGATACGGAGACAGAGACAGAGACAGAGACAGAGACTGGGACAGAGACGGAGACAGAGGCAGAAACAGAGACATAGACAGAGACAGTGGCAGAGACAGAGGCAGAGACAGAAACAGAGACAGAGATAGAGACAGAGACAGAGACAGAGACAGAGGCAGAGACAGGGACAGAGACAGAGACAGAGACAGAGACAGATACGGAGACAGAGACAGAGACAGAGACAGAGACAGAGACTGGGACAGAGACGGAGACAGAGACAGAGGCGCAGACGGAGACAGAGACAGAGACATAGACAGGGACAGCGACAGAGTCAGAGGCAGAGATAGACACAGCGACAGAGACAGAGACTGAGACAGAGACGGAGACAGAGACAGAGACAGAGACAGATACAGAGACAGAGACAGAGACGGAGGCAGAGGTAGAGACAGAGACAGAGACATAGACAGAGACAGAGACAGAGACTGAGACTGAGACAGAAACAGAGGGAGAGACAGAGACACAGACAAAGACAGAGGGGCAGGAGACAAAGTCGGAGACAGAGGCAGAGACAGAGACAGAGACACATAGAGCGACAGAGACAGAGACGGAGACAGAGGCAGAGACAGAGCCAGGGACAGAGACGGAGACAGAGACAGAGGGAGAGACAGCGACCGAGACAGAGAAAGAGACAGAGACAGAGGCAGAGACAAAGACAGACACAGAGACAGAGACAGAGACTGAGACGTAGATAGAGACGGAGACAGAGTCAGAGACGGAGACAGAGACAGAGACTGAGCCAGGGACAGAAACGGAGACAGAGACAGAGGGAGAGACAGCGACAGAGGCAGAGGCAGAGGCAGAAACAGAGACAGAGACAGAGACAGAGACAGAGACAGAGACAGAGACAGAGACAGAGACAGAGACAGAGACAGAGACAGAGACAGAGACAGAGACAGAGACAGAGACAGAGGCAGAGGCAGAGACAGAAACAGAGAGAGAGACAGAGACAGAGACAGAGACAGAGACAGAGACAGAGACAGAGACAGAGACAGAGACAGAGACAGAGACAGAGACAGAGACAGAGACAGAGACAGAGACAGAGACAGAGACAGAGACAGAGACAGAGACAGAGACAGATACAGAGACAGAGACAGAGACGGAGGCAGAGGTAGAGACAGAGACAGAGACATAGACAGAGACAGAGACAGGGACAGAGGCAGAGACAGAGACAGAGAGAGAGACACAGACAGAGACAGAGACAGAGACGGAGACAGAGACAGAGACAGAGGAATAGACAGAGACAGAGACAGAGACAGAGACAGAGACAGAGACAGCGACAGGCACAGGGAAAGGGACAGGGACAGAGACAGAGACAGAGACAGAGACATAGACAGAGACAGAGACAGAGACAGAGACAGAGACAGAGACAGAGACAGAGACAGAGACAGAGACAGAGACAGAGACGGAGACAAAGACCGAGACAGAGACAGATACGGAGACAGAAACACAGACAGAGACTGGGACGGAGACGGAGACAGAGACAGAGGCGCAGACGGAGACAGAGACAGAAACAGAGACAGTGGCAGAGACAGAAGCAGAGCCAGAGACAGAGACAGAGACAGAGACAGAGACAGAGACAGAGACAGAAACAGAGACAGAGACAGGGGGAGAGATAGCGACAGAGACAGGGACAGAGACAGAGACAGAGACAGAGAGAGAGAGAGAGACAGAGACTGAGACAGAGACAGAGACAGAGACAGAGACAGAGACAGAGACAGATACACAGACAGAGACAGAGACGGAGCCAAGTACCGAGACAGGGACAGAGACGGAGATAGAGACAGAGGGAGAGACAGCGACAGAGACAGAGACAGAGGCAGAGACAGAGACAGAGACAGAGACAGACGCAGGGACAGAGACATAGACAGAGACAGAGACAGAGAGAGAGACAGAGACAGGGACAGAGACAGTGGCAGAGACAGAGGCAGAGCCAGAGACAGAGACAGAGACAGAGACAGAGACAGAGACAGAGACAGAGACAGAGACAGAGACAGAGACAGAGACAGAGACAGAGACAGAGACAGAGACAGAGACAGAGACAGAGACAGAGACGGAGACGGAGATAGAGGCAGAGGCAGAGGCAGAGACAGAGACAGAGACGAATACAACGACCGAGACAGATTCAGAGACAGAGACAGAGACAGAGACAGAGACAGAGACAGAGACAGAGACAGAGACAGAGACAGAGACGGAGACAGAGACAGAGACGGAGACAGAGACAGAGACAGAGACGGAGACAGACGCAGAGACTCAGACAGAGGCAGAGACAGAGAAAGAGACAGAGACAGAGACAGAGACAGAGACAGAGACAGAGACAGAGACAGAGACAGAGACAGAGACAGAGACAGAGACAGAGACAGAGACAGAGACAGAGACAGAGACAGAGACAGAGACAGAGACAGAGACAGAGACAGAGACAGAGACAGAGACAGAGACAGGGACAGAGACAGAGACAGAGACAGAGACAGGGGGAGAGACATCGACAGAGACAGAGACAGAGACAGAGACAGGGGGAGAGATAGCGACAGAGACAGGGACAGAGACCGAGACAGAGACAGAGAGAGAGACAGAGACAGAGACAGAGACAGAGACAGGGACAGAGACAGAGACAGCGACAGAGGCAGAGACAGAGACAGAGACAGAGACATAGACAGGGACAGAGACAGAGACAGGGGGAGAGACATCGACAGAGACAGAGACAGAGACAGAGACAGGGGGAGAGATAGCGACAGAGACAGGGACAGAGACCGAGACAGAGACAGAGAGAGAGACAGAGACAGAGACAGAGACAGAGACAGAGACAGGGACAGAGACAGAGACAGCGACAGAGGCAGAGACAGAGACAGAGACAGAGACATAGACAGGGACAGCGACAGAGTCAGAGGCAGAGATAGACACAGCGACAGTGACAGAGACTGAGACAGAGACGGAGACAGAGACAGAGACAGAGACAGATACAGAGACAGAGACAGAGACGGAGACAAATACCGAGACAGACGCAGAGACTGAGACAGAGGCAGAGACAGAGGCATAGACAGACACAGTGACAGAGACAGAGACAGAGACAGAGACAGAAACAGAGACAGAGACAGAGACAGAGACAGCGACAGAGACAGAGACGGAGATAGAGACAGAGACAGAGTCAGAGACGGAGACAGAGACAGAGACTGAGCCAGGGACAGAGACAGAGACAGAGACAGAGGGAGAGACAGCGACAGAGGCAGAGGCAGAGACAGAAACAGAGACAGAGACAGAGGCAGAGACAGAGACAGAGACAGAGACAGAAACAGAGACAGAGACAGAGACAGAGACAGGGACAGAGACAGACGCAGAGACTGAGACAGAGGCAGAAACAGAGACAGAGACAGAGACAGAGACAGAGACAGAGACAGAGACAGAGACAGAGACAGAGACAGAGACAGTGACAGATACAGAGACAGAGACAGAGACGGAGGCAGAGGTAGAGACAGAGACAGAGACATAGACAGAGACAGAGACAGAGACAGAGACAGAGACAGAGACAGAGACAGAGACAGAGACAGAGACAGAGACGGAGACAGAGGCAGAGGTAGAGACAGAGACAGAGACATAGACAGAGACAGAGACAGAGACAGAGACTGAGACTGAGACTGAGACAGAAACAGAGGGAGAGACAGAGACACAGACAAAGACAGAGGGGCAGGAGACAAAGACGGAGACAGAGGCAGAGACAGAGCCAGGGACAGAGACGGAGACAGAGACAGAGGGAGAGACAGCGACCGAGACAGAGAAAGAGACAGAGACAGAGGCAGAGACAAAGACAGACACAGAGACAGAGACAGAGACTGAGACGGAGATAGAGACAGAGACAGAGTCAGAGACGGAGACAGAGACAGAGACTGAGCCAGGGACAGAGACGGAGACAGAGACAGAGGGAGAGACAGCGACAGAGGCAGAGGCAGAGGCAGAAACAGAGACAGAGACAGAGACAGAGACAGAGACAGAGACAGAGACAGAGACAGAGACAGATACAGAGACAGAGACAGAGACAGAGACAGAGACAGAGACAGAGACAGAGACAGAGACAGAGGCAGAGGCAGAGACAGAAACAGAGAGAGAGACAGAGACAGAGACAGAGACAGAGACAGAGACAGAGACAGAGACAGAGACAGAGACAGAGACAGAGACAGAGACAGAGACAGAGACAGAGACAGAGACAGAGACAGAGACAGAGACAGAGACAGAGACAGAGACAGAGACAGAGACAGAGACAGAGACAGAGACAGAGACAGAGACAGAGACAGAGACGGAGACAAAGACCGAGACAGAGACAGATACGGAGACAGAGACACAGACAGAGACTGGGACGGAGACGGAGACAGAGACAGAGGCGCAGACGGAGACAGAGACAGAAACAGAGACAGTGGCAGAGACAGAAGCAGAGCCAGAGACAGAGACAGAGACAGAGACAGAGACAGAGACAGAGACAGAAACAGAGACAGAGACAGGGGGAGAGATAGCGACAGAGACAGGGACAGAGACAGAGACAGAGACAGAGAGAGAGACAGAGACAGAGAGAGAGACAGAGACTGAGACAGAGACAGAGACAGAGACAGAGACAGAGGCAGAGACAGATACACAGACAGAGACAGAGACAGAAACAGAGACAGAGACAGGGGGAGAGATAGCGACAGAGACAGGGACAGAGACAGAGACAGAGACAGAGAGAGAGACAGAGACAGAGAGAGAGACAGAGACTAAGACAGAGACAGAGACAGAGACAGAGACAGAGACAGACGCAGGGACAGAGACATAGACAGAGACAGAGACAGAGACAGAGAGAGAGACAGAGACAGGGACAAAGACAGTGGCAGAGACAGAGGCAGAGCCAGAGACAGAGACAGAGACAGAGACAGAGAGAGAGACAGAGACAGAGACAAAGACAGAGGGGCAGGAGACAAAGACGAAGACAGAGGCAGAGACGGAGACAGAGACAGAGACAGAGACAGAGACAGAGACAGGGACAGAGACAGAGACAGCGACAGAGGCAGAGACAGAGACAGAGACAGAGACAGAGACAGAGACAGAGACAGAGACAGAGACAGAGACAGAGACAGAAACAGAGACAGAGGCAGATACTGAGACACAGACAGAGACAGAGACAGAGACAGAGACAGAGACAGGGACAGAGACAGAGACAGAGACAGAGACAGAGACAGAGACAGAGACAGAGGCAGAGACAGAGACAGAGACAGAGACAGAGACGGAGACAGAGACAGAGACGGAGACAGAGACAGAGACAGAGACGGAGACAGACGCAGAGACTCAGACAGAGGCAGAGACAGAGACAGAGACAGAGACAGAGACAGAGACAGAGACAGAGACAGAGACAGAGACAGAGACAGAGACAGAGACAGAGACAGAGACAGAGACAGAGACAGAGACAGAGACAGAGACAGAGACAGAGACAGAGACAGAGACAGAGACAGAGACAGAGACAGGGACAGAGACAGAGACAGAGACAGGGGGAGAGACATCGACAGAGACAGAGACAGAGACAGAGACAGGGGGAGAGATAGCGACAGAGACAGGGACAGAGACCGAGACAGAGACAGAGAGAGAGACAGAGACAGAGACAGAGACAGAGACAGAGACAGAGACAAAGACAGAGGGGCAGGAGACAAAGACGAAGACAGAGGCAGAGACGGAGACAGAGACAGAGACAGAGACAGAGACAGAGACAGGGACAGAGACAGAGACAGCGACAGAGGCAGAGACAGAGACAGAGACAGAGACAGAGACAGAGACAGAGACAGAGACAGAAACAGAGACAGAGGCAGAGACGGAGCCAAGTACCGAGACAGGGACAGAGACGGAGACAGAGACAGAGGGAGAGACAGCGACAGAGACAGAGACAGAGGCAGAGACAGAGACAGAGACAGAGACAGAGGCAGGGACAGAGACAGAGACAGAGACAGAGACAGAGACAGAGACAGAGACAGAGACAGAGACAGAGACAGAGACAGAGACAGAGACAGAGACAGAGACAGAGACAGAGACAGAGACAGAGACAGAGACAGAGACAGGGACAGAGACAGAGACAGAGACAGGGGGAGAGACATCGACAGAGACAGAGACAGAGACAGAGACAGGGGGAGAGATAGCGACAGAGACAGGGACAGAGACCGAGACAGAGACAGAGAGAGAGACAGAGACAGAGACAGAGACAGAGACAGAGACAGAGACAAAGACAGAGGGGCAGGAGACAAAGACGAAGACAGAGGCAGAGACGGAGACAGAGACAGAGACAGAGACAGAGACAGAGACAGAGACAGGGACAGAGACAGAGACAGCGACAGAGGCAGAGACAGAGACAGAGACAGAGACAGAGACAGAGACAGAGACAGAGACAGAAACAGAGACAGAGGCAGAGACGGAGCCAAGTACCGAGACAGGGACAGAGACGGAGACAGAGACAGAGGGAGAGACAGCGACAGAGACAGAGACAGAGGCAGAGACAGAGACAGAGACAGAGACAGAGGCAGGGACAGAGACATAGACAGAGACAGAGACAGAGAGAGAGACAGAGACAGAGACAGAGACAGTGGCAGAGACAGAGGCAGAGCCAGAGACAGAGACAGAGACAGAGACAGCGACAGAGACAGAGACAGAGACAGAGACAGAGACAGAGACAGAGACAGAGACAGAGACAGAGACAGAGACAGAGACGGAGACAGAGACAGAGACAGAGAGAGAGACAGAGACAGAGACAGAGACAGAGACGGAGACGGAGATAGAGGCAGAGGCAGAGGCAGAGACAGAGCCAGAGACGAATACAACGACCGAGACAGATTCAGAGACACAGACAGAGACAGAGACAGAGACAGAGGCAGAAACAGAGACAGAGACAGAGACAGAGACAGAGACAGAGACAGAGACAGAGACAGAGAGAGAGACAGAGACGGAGACAGAGACAGAGACAGAGAGAGAGACAGAGACAGAGACAGAGACAGAGACAGAGATAAAGACAGAGGGGCAGGAGACAAAGACGAAGACAGAGGCAGAGACGGAGACAGAGACAGAGACAGAGACAGAGACAGAGACAGGGACAGAGACAGAGACAGCTACAGAGGCAGAGACAGAGACAGAGACAGAGACAGAGACAGAGACAGAGACAGAGACAGAGACAGAGACAGAAACAGAGACAGAGGCAGATACTGAGGCACAGACAGAGACAGAGACAGATACAGAGACAGAGACAGGGACAGAGACAGAGACAGAGACAGAGACAGAGACAGAGACAGAGACAGAGACAGAGACAGAGACAGAGACGGAGCCAAGTACCGAGACAGGGACAGAGACGGAGATAGAGACAGAGGGAGAGACAGCGACAGAGACAGAGACAGAGGCAGAGACAGAGACAGAGACAGAGACAGACGCAGGGACAGAGACATAGACAGAGACAGAGACAGAGAGAGAGACAGAGACAGGGACAGAGACAGTGGCAGAGACAGAGGCAGAGCCAGAGACAGAGACAGAGACAGAGACAGAGACAGAGACAGAGACAGAGACAGAGACAGAGACAGAGGCAGAGACAGAGACGGAGCCAAGTACCGAGACAGGGACAGAGACGGAGACAGAGACAGAGACAGAGACAGAGACAGAGACAGAGACAGGGACAGAGACAGAGACAGCTACAGAGGCAGAGACAGGGACAGAGACAGAGACAGAGACAGAGAGAGAGAGAGAGACAGAGACTGAGACAGAGACAGAGACAGAGACAGATACACAGACAGAGACAGAGACGGAGCCAAGTACCGAGACAGGGACAGAGACGGAGATAGAGACAGAGGGAGAGACAGCGACAGAGACAGAGACAGAGGCAGAGACAGAGACAGAGACAGAGACATAGACAGAGACAGAGACAGAGAGAGAGACAGAGACAGGGACAGAGACAGTGGCAGAGACAGAGGCAGAGCCAGAGACAGAGACAGAGACAGAGACAGAGACAGAGACAGAGACAGAGACAGAGACAGAGACAGAGACAGAGACAGAGACAGAGACAGAGACAGAGACAGAGACAGAGACAGAGACAGAGACAGAGACAGAGACGGAGACGGAGATAGAGGCAGAGGCAGAGGCAGAGACAGAGACAGAGACGAATACAACGACCGAGACAGATTCAGAGACAGAGACAGAGACAGAGACAGAGACAGAGACAGAGACAGAGACAGAGACAGAGACAGAGACGGAGACAGAGACAGAGACGGAGACAGAGACAGAGACAGAGACGGAGACAGACGCAGAGACTCAGACAGAGGCAGAGACAGAGAAAGAGACAGAGACAGAGACAGAGACAGAGACAGGGACAGAGACCGAGACAGAGACAGAGAGAGAGACAGAGACAGAGACAGAGACAGAGACAGGGACAGAGACAGAGACAGCGACAGAGGCAGAGACAGAGACAGAGACAGAGACATAGACAGGGACAGCGACAGAGTCAGAGGCAGAGATAGACACAGCGACAGTGACAGAGACTGAGACAGAGACAGAGACAGAGACGGAGACGGAGATAGAGGCAGAGGCAGAGGCAGAGACAGAGACAGAGACGAATACAACGACCGAGACAGATTCAGAGACAGAGACAGAGACAGAGACAGAGACAGAGACAGAGACAGAGACAGAGACAGAGACAGAGACAGAGACGGAGACAGAGACAGAGACGGAGACAGAGACAGAGACAGAGACGGAGACAGACGCAGAGACTCAGACAGAGGCAGAGACAGAGAAAGAGACAGAGACAGAGACAGAGACAGAGACAGAGACAGAGACAGAGACAGAGACAGAGACAGAGACAGAGACAGAGACAGAGACAGAGACAGAGACAGAGACAGAGACAGAGACAGAGACAGAGACAGAGACAGAGACAGAGACAGAGACAGAGACAGAGACAGAGACAGGGACAGAGACAGAGACAGAGACAGAGACAGGGGGAGAGACATCGACAGAGACAGAGACAGAGACAGAGACAGGGGGAGAGATAGCGACAGAGACAGGGACAGAGACCGAGACAGAGACAGAGAGAGAGACAGAGACAGAGACAGAGACAGAGACAGGGACAGAGACAGAGACAGCGACAGAGGCAGAGACAGAGACAGAGACAGAGACATAGACAGGGACAGCGACAGAGTCAGAGGCAGAGATAGACACAGCGACAGTGACAGAGACTGAGACAGAGACGGAGACAGAGACAGAGACAGAGACAGATACAGAGACAGAGACAGAGACGGAGACAAATACCGAGACAGACGCAGAGACTGAGACAGAGGCAGAGACAGAGGCATAGACAGACACAGTGACAGAGACAGAGACAGAGACAGAGACAGAAACAGAGACAGAGACAGAGACAGAGACAGCGACAGAGACAGAGACGGAGATAGAGACAGAGACAGAGTCAGAGACGGAGACAGAGACAGAGACTGAGCCAGGGACAGAGACAGAGACAGAGACAGAGGGAGAGACAGCGACAGAGGCAGAGGCAGAGACAGAAACAGAGACAGAGACAGAGGCAGAGACAGAGACAGAGACAGAGACAGAAACAGAGACAGAGACAGAGACAGAGACAGGGACAGAGACAGACGCAGAGACTGAGACAGAGGCAGAAACAGAGACAGAGACAGAGACAGAGACAGAGACAGAGACAGAGACAGAGACAGAGACAGAGACAGAGACAGTGACAGAGACAGAGACAGAGACAGAGACGGAGGCAGAGGTAGAGACAGAGACAGAGACATAGACAGAGACAGAGACAGAGACAGAGACAGAGACAGAGACAGAGACAGAGACAGAGACAGAGACAGAGACGGAGACAGAGGCAGAGGTAGAGACAGAGACAGAGACATAGACAGAGACAGAGACAGAGACAGAGACTGAGACTGAGACAGAAACAGAGGGAGAGACAGAGACACAGACAAAGACAGAGGGGCAGGAGACAAAGACGGAGACAGAGGCAGAGACAGAGCCAGGGACAGAGACGGAGACAGAGACAGAGGGAGAGACAGCGACCGAGACAGAGAAAGAGACAGAGACAGAGGCAGAGACAAAGACAGACACAGAGACAGAGACAGAGACTGAGACGGAGATAGAGACAGAGACAGAGTCAGAGACGGAGACAGAGACAGAGACTGAGCCAGGGACAGAGACGGAGACAGAGACAGAGGGAGAGACAGCGACAGAGGCAGAGGCAGAGGCAGAAACAGAGACAGAGACAGAGACAGAGACAGAGACAGAGACAGAGACAGAGACAGAGACAGAGACAGATACAGAGACAGAGACAGAGACAGAGACAGAGACAGAGACAGAGACAGAGACAGAGACAGAGGCAGAGGCAGAGACAGAAACAGAGAGAGAGACAGAGACAGAGACAGAGACAGAGACAGAGACAGAGACAGAGACAGAGACAGAGACAGAGACAGAGACAGAGACAGAGACAGAGACAGAGACAGAGACAGAGACAGAGACAGAGACAGAGACAGAGACAGAGACAGAGACAGAGACAGAGACAGAGACAGAGACAGAGACAGAGACAGAGACAGAGACAGAGACAGAGACGGAGACAAAGACCGAGACAGAGACAGATACGGAGACAGAGACACAGACAGAGACTGGGACGGAGACGGAGACAGAGACAGAAACAGAGACAGTGGCAGAGACAGAAGCAGAGCCAGAGACAGAGACAGAGACAGAGACAGAGACAGAGACAGAGACAGAAACAGAGACAGAGACAGGGGGAGAGATAGCGACAGAGACAGGGACAGAGACAGAGACAGAGACAGAGAGAGAGACAGAGACAGAGAGAGAGACAGAGACTGAGACAGAGACAGAGACAGAGACAGAGACAGAGGCAGAGACAGATACACAGACAGAGACAGAGACAGAAACAGAGACAGAGACAGGGGGAGAGATAGCGACAGAGACAGGGACAGAGACAGAGACAGAGACAGAGAGAGAGACAGAGACAGAGAGAGAGACAGAGACTAAGACAGAGACAGAGACAGAGACAGAGACAGAGACAGAGACAGACGCAGGGACAGAGACATAGACAGAGACAGAGACAGAGACAGAGAGAGAGACAGAGACAGGGACAAAGACAGTGGCAGAGACAGAGGCAGAGCCAGAGACAGAGACAGAGACAGAGACAGAGAGAGAGACAGAGACAGAGACAAAGACAGAGGGGCAGGAGACAAAGACGAAGACAGAGGCAGAGACGGAGACAGAGACAGAGACAGAGACAGAGACAGAGACAGGGACAGAGACAGAGACAGCGACAGAGGCAGAGACAGAGACAGAGACAGAGACAGAGACAGAGACAGAGACAGAGACAGAGACAGAGACAGAGACAGAAACAGAGACAGAGGCAGATACTGAGACACAGACAGAGACAGAGACAGAGACAGAGACAGAGACAGGGACAGAGACAGAGACAGAGACAGAGACAGAGACAGAGACAGAGGCAGAGACAGAGACAGAGACAGAGACAGAGACGGAGACAGAGACAGAGACGGAGACAGAGACAGAGACAGAGACGGAGACAGACGCAGAGACTCAGACAGAGGCAGAGACAGAGACA
Source organism: Megachile willughbiella (assembly GCA_945859595.2). NCBI lineage: Eukaryota > Metazoa > Arthropoda > Insecta > Hymenoptera > Megachilidae > Megachile > Megachile willughbiella. The sequence goes on from CAMAOD020000105.1 coordinate 800,689, forward strand.
GAGACAGAGACAGAGACAGAGACAGAGACAGAGACAGAGACAGAGACAGAGACAGAGACAGAGACAGAGACAGAGACAGAGACAGAGACAGAGACAGAGACAGAGACAGAGACAGAGACAGAGACAGAGACAGAGACAGAGACAGAGACAGAGACAGAGACAGAGACAGAGACAGGGACAGAGACAGAGACAGAGACAGGGGGAGAGACATCGACAGAGACAGAGACAGAGACAGAGACAGGGGGAGAGATAGCGACAGAGACAGGGACAGAGACCGAGACAGAGACAGAGAGAGAGACAGAGACAGAGACAGAGACAGAGACAGAGACAGAGACAAAGACAGAGGGGCAGGAGACAAAGACGAAGACAGAGGCAGAGACGGAGACAGAGACAGAGACAGAGACAGAGACAGAGACAGGGACAGAGACAGAGACAGCGACAGAGGCAGAGACAGAGACAGAGACAGAGACAGAGACAGAGACAGAGACAGAGACAGAAACAGAGACAGAGGCAGAGACGGAGCCAAGTACCGAGACAGGGACAGAGACGGAGACAGAGACAGAGGGAGAGACAGCGACAGAGACAGAGACAGAGGCAGAGACAGAGACAGAGACAGAGACAGAGGCAGGGACAGAGACAGAGACAGAGACAGAGACAGAGACAGAGACAGAGACAGAGACAGAGACAGAGACAGAGACAGAGACAGAGACAGAGACAGAGACAGAGACAGAGACAGAGACAGAGACAGAGACAGAGACAGAGACAGAGACAGGGACAGAGACAGAGACAGAGACAGGGGGAGAGACATCGACAGAGACAGAGACAGAGACAGAGACAGGGGGAGAGATAGCGACAGAGACAGGGACAGAGACCGAGACAGAGACAGAGAGAGAGACAGAGACAGAGACAGAGACAGAGACAGAGACAGAGACAAAGACAGAGGGGCAGGAGACAAAGACGAAGACAGAGGCAGAGACGGAGACAGAGACAGAGACAGAGACAGAGACAGAGACAGAGACAGGGACAGAGACAGAGACAGCGACAGAGGCAGAGACAGAGACAGAGACAGAGACAGAGACAGAGACAGAGACAGAGACAGAAACAGAGACAGAGGCAGAGACGGAGCCAAGTACCGAGACAGGGACAGAGACGGAGACAGAGACAGAGGGAGAGACAGCGACAGAGACAGAGACAGAGGCAGAGACAGAGACAGAGACAGAGACAGAGGCAGGGACAGAGACATAGACAGAGACAGAGACAGAGACAGAGAGAGAGACAGAGACAGAGACAGAGACAGTGGCAGAGACAGAGGCAGAGCCAGAGACAGAGACAGAGACAGAGACAGCGACAGAGACAGAGACAGAGACAGAGACAGAGACAGAGACAGAGACAGAGACAGAGACAGAGACAGAGACAGAGACGGAGACAGAGACAGAGACAGAGAGAGAGACAGAGACAGAGACAGAGACAGAGACGGAGACGGAGATAGAGGCAGAGGCAGAGGCAGAGACAGAGCCAGAGACGAATACAACGACCGAGACAGATTCAGAGACACAGACAGAGACAGAGACAGAGACAGAGGCAGAAACAGAGACAGAGACAGAGACAGAGACAGAGACAGAGACAGAGACAGAGACAGAGACAGAGACAGAGAGAGAGACAGAGACGGAGACAGAGACAGAGACAGAGAGAGAGACAGAGACAGAGACAGAGACAGAGACAGAGATAAAGACAGAGGGGCAGGAGACAAAGACGAAGACAGAGGCAGAGACGGAGACAGAGACAGAGACAGAGACAGAGACAGAGACAGAGACAGGGACAGAGACAGAGACAGCTACAGAGGCAGAGACAGAGACAGAGACAGAGACAGAGACAGAGACAGAGACAGAGACAGAGACAGAGACAGAAACAGAGACAGAGGCAGATACTGAGGCACAGACAGAGACAGAGACAGATACAGAGACAGAGACAGGGACAGAGACAGAGACAGAGACAGAGACAGAGACAGAGACAGAGACAGAGACAGAGACAGAGACAGAGACAGAGACAGAGACAGAGACAGAGACAGAGACAGAGACAGAGACAGAGACAGGGACAGAGACAGAGACAGCGACAGAGGCAGAGACAGAGGCATAGACAGACACAGTGACAGAGACAGAGACAGAGACAGAGACAGAAACAGAGACAGAGACAGAGACAGAGACAGCGACAGAGACAGAGACGGAGATAGAGACAGAGACAGAGTCAGAAACGGAGACAGAGACAGAGACTGAGCCAGGGACAGAGACAGAGACAGAGACAGAGGGAGAGACAGCGACAGAGGCAGAGGCAGAGACAGAAACAGAGCCAGAGACAGAGACAGAGACAGAGACAGAGACAGAGACAGAAACAGAGACAGAGACAGAGACAGAGACAGAGACAGAGACAGAGACAGGGACAGAGACAGACGCAGAGACTGAGACAGAGGCAGAAACAGAGACAGAGACAGAGACAGAGACAGAGACAGAGACAGAGACAGAGACAGAGACAGAGACAGAGACAGAGACAGAGACAGAGACAGAGACAGAGACAGAGACGGAGGCAGAGGTAGAGACAGAGACAGAGACATAGACAGAGACAGAGACAGAGACAGAGACAGAGACAGAGACAGAGACAGAGACAGAGACGGAGACAGAGGCAGAGGTAGTGACAGAGACAGAGACATAGACAGAGACAGAGACAGAGACTGAGACTGAGACAGAAACAGAGGGAGAGACAGAGACACAGACAAAGACAGAGGGGCAGGAGACAAAGACGGAGACAGAGGCAGAGACAGAGACAGAGACACATAGAGCGACAGAGACAGAGACGGAGACAGAGGCAGAGACAGAGCCAGGGACAGAGACGGAGACAGGGACAGAGGGAGAGACAGCGACCGAGACAGAGAAAGAGACAGAGACAGAGGCAGAGACAAAGACAGACACAGAGACAGAGACAGAGACTGAGACGGAGATAGAGACAGAGACAGAGTCAGAGACGGAGACAGAGACAGAGACTGAGCCAGGGACAGAGACGGAGACAGAGACAGAGGGAGAGACAGCGACAGAGGCAGAGGCAGAGGCAGAAACAGAGACAGAGACAGAGACAGAGACAGAGACAGAGACAGAGACAGAGACAGAGACAGAGACAGAGACAGAGGCAGAGGCAGAGACAGAAACAGAGAGAGAGACAGAGACAGAGACAGAGACAGAGACAGAGACAGAGACAGAGACAGAGACAGAGACAGAGACAGAGACAGAGACAGAGACAGAGACAGAGACAGAGACAGAGACAGAGACCTAGACAGAGACAGAGACAGAGACAGATACAGAGACAGAGACAGAGACAGAGACAGAGACGGAGACAAAGACCGAGACAGAGACAGATACGGAGACAGAGACACAGACAGAGACTGGGACGGAGACGGAGACAGAGACAGAGGCGCAGACGGAGACAGAGACAGAAACAGAGACAGTGGCAGAGACAGAAGCAGAGCCAGAGACAGAGACAGAGACAGAGACAGAGACAGAGACAGAGACAGAAACAGAGACAGAGACAGGGGGAGAGATAGCGACAGAGACAGGGACAGAGACAGAGACAGAGACAGAGAGAGAGACAGAGACAGAGAGAGAGACAGAGACTGAGACAGAGACAGAGACAGAGACAGAGACAGAGGCAGAGACAGATACACAGACAGAGACAGAGACAGAAACAGAGACAGAGACAGGGGGAGAGATAGCGACAGAGACAGGGACAGAGACAGAGACAGAGACAGAGAGAGAGACAGAGACAGAGACAGAGACAGAGACAGAGACAGAGACAGAGACAGAGACAGAGACAGAGACAGAGACAGAGACAGAGACAGAGACAGAGACGGAGACAGAGACAGAGACAGAGAGAGAGACAGAGACAGAGACAGAGACAGAGACAGAGACGGAGACGGAGATAGAGGCAGAGGCAGAGGCAGAGACAGAGACAGAGACGAATACAACGACCGAGACAGATTCAGAGACACAGACAGAGACAGAGACAGAGACAGAGGCAGAAACAGAGACAGAGACAGAGACAGAGACAGAGACAGAGACAGAGACAGAGGCAGAAACAGAGACAGAGACAGAGACAGAGACAGAGACAGAGACAGAGACAGAGACAGAGACAGAGACAGAGGCAGAGACGGAGACAGAGACAGAGACTGAGCCAGGGACAGAGACAGAGACAGAGACAGAGGGAGAGACAGCGACAGAGGCAGAGGCAGAGACAGAAACAGAGACAGAGACAGAGACAGAGACAGAGA
>CAMAOD020000106.1:0-22586 GCA_945859595.2 Megachile willughbiella
CTATTTTTATCCATATTTCTATTATTATTATCGTAATAACTCTTATTTTTATCCTTATTTCTGTTATTATTATCATTATAACTATTACTTTCAGCCATATTCCTATTTTTATTATGTACTTACTCTTATTTTTATCCTTATTTCTATTACTATTATCGTAATAACTCTTATTTCTATCCTTATTACTATTATTATTATCGTAATAAATCTTATTTTTATCCTTATTTCTATTATTATTATGATTATAACTATTACTTTCAGCCATATTCCTATATTTATTATGTAATAACTCTTATTTTTATCCTTATTTCTATTATTATTATCATTATAACTATACTTTCAGCCATATTCCTATTTTTATTATGTAATAACTCTTATTTTTATCCTTATTTCTATTATTATTATCATTATAACTATTACTTTCAGTCATATTCCTATTTTTATTATGTAATAACTCTTATTTTTATCCTTATTTCTATTATTGTTATCGTAATAACTCTTATTTTTATCCTTATAACTATTATTATTATCGTAATAACTCCTATTTTTGTCCTTATTCCTATTTTATCATCGCATTAACTCTTACTTTTATCCTTATTACTATTATTATTATCGTAATAACTCTTATTCTTATCCTTATTTCTATTATTATTATCGTAATAACTCTTATTTTTATCCTTATTACTATTATTATTATCGTAATAACTCTTATTTTTGTCCATATTCCTATTTTATCATCGTCTTGACTCTTACTTTTATCCTTATTACTATTATTATTATCGTAATAACTCTTATTTTTATCCTTATTTCTATTATTATTATCATTATAACCATTATTTTCAGCCTTATTCCTATTTTTATTATGTAATAACTCTTATTTTTATCATTATTACTATTCTTATTATCGTAATAACTCTTATTCTTGTCCTTATTCCTATTTTATCATCGTATTAACTCTTACTTTTATCCTTATTACTATTATTATTATCGTAATAACTCTTATTTTTATCCTTATTTCTATTATTATTATCGTAATGACTCTTATTTTTAACCTTATTTCCATTATTATTATCGTAATAACTCTTATTTTTATCCTTATAACTATTATTATTATCGTAATAACTCTTATTTTTATCCTTATAACTATTATTATTATCGTAATAACTCTTATTCTTGTCCTTATTCCTATTTTATCATCGTATTAACTCTTACTTTTATCCTTATAACTATTACTTTCAGCCATGTTCCTATTTTTATTATGTAATAACTCCTATTTTTATCCATATTTCTATTATTACTATCGTAATAACTCTTATTTTTATCCTTATAACTATTATTATTATCGTAATAACTCTTATTCTTGTCCTTATTCCTATTTTATCATCGTATTAACTCTTACCTTTATCCTTATTACTATTATTATTATCGTAATAACTCATATTTTTATCCTTATTTCTGTTATTATTATCATTATAACTATTACTTTCAGCCATATTCCTATTTTTATTATGTAATAACTCCTATTTTTATCCATATTTCTATTATTATTATCGTAATAACTCTTATTTTTATCCTTATTTCCATTATTATTATCGTAACAACTCTTATTTTTATCCTTATAACTATTATTATTATCGTAATAACTCTTATTTTTATCCTTATAATTATTATTATTATCGTAATAACTCTTATTCTTGTCCTTATTCCTATTTTATCATCGTATTAACTCTTACTTTTATCCTTATTACTATTATTATTATCGTAATAACTCTGATTTTAATCCTTATTTCTGTTATTATTATCATTATAACTATTACTTTCAGCCATATTCCTATTTTTATTATGTAATAACTCCTATTTTTATCCATATTTCTATTATTATTATCGTAATAACTCTTATTTTTATCCTTATAACTATTATTATTATGGTAATAACTCTTATTCTTGTCCTTATTCCTATTTTATCATCGTATTAACTCTTACTTTTATCCTTATTACTATTATTATTATCGTAATAACTCTTATTCTTGTCCTTATTCCTATTTTATCATCGTATTAACTCTTACTTTTATCCTTATTACTATTATTATTATCGTAATAACTCTGATTTTTATCCTTATTTCTGTTATTATTATCATTATAACTATTACTTTCAGCCATATTCCTATTTTTATTATGTAATAACTCCTATTTTTATCCATATTTCTATTATTATTATCGTAATAACTCTTATTTTTATCCTTATAACTATTATTATTATGGTAATAACTCTTATTCTTGTCCTTATTCCTATTTTATCATCGTATTAACTCTTACTTTTATCCTTATTACTATTATTATTATCGTAGTAACTCTTATTTTTGTCCTTATTCCTATTTTATCATCGTATTAACTCTTACCTTTATCCTTATTACTATTATTATTATCGTAATAACTCTTATTTTTGTCCTTATTCCTATTTTATCATCGTATTAACTCTCACTTTTATCCTTATTACTATTATTATTATCGTAATAACTCATATTTTAATCCTTATTTCTGTTATTATTATCATTATAACTATTACTTTCAGCCATGTTCCTATTTTTATTATGTAATAACTCTTATTTTTATCTTTATTTCTATTATTATTATCGTAATGACTCTTATTTTTATCCTTATTTCCATTATTATTATCGTAATAACTCTTATTTTTATCCTTATAACTATTATTATTATCGTAATAACTCTTATTTTTATCCTTATAACTATTATTATTATCGTAATAAATCTTATTTTTGTCCTTATTCGTATTTTATCATCGTATTAACTCTTACTTTTATCCTTATTACTATTATTATTATCGTAATAACTCTTATTTTTATGCTTATTTCTGTTATTGTTATCATTATAACTATTACTTTCAGCCATCCTATTTTTATTATGTAATAACTGCTATTTTTATCCATATTTCTATTATTATTATCGTAATAACTCTTGTTTTTATCCTTATAACTGTTATTATTATCGTAATAACTCTTATTCTTGTCCTTATTCCTATTTTATCATCGTATTAACTCTTACCTTTATCCTTATTACTATTATTATTATCGTAATAACTCTTATTTTTGTCCATATTCCTATTTTATCATCGTATTGACTCTTACTTTTATCCTTATTACTATTATTATTATCGTAACAACTCTTATTTTTATCCTTATTTCTATTATTATTATCATTATAACCATTATTTTCAGCCTTATTCCTATTTTTATTACGTAATAACTCTTATTTTTATCCTTATTTCTATGATTATTATCGTAATAACCCTTATTTTTATCCTTATAACTATTATCATTATCGTAATATCTCTTATTTTTGTCCTTATTCCTATTTTATCATCGTATTAACTCTTACTTTTATCATTATTACTATTATTATTATCGTAATAACTCTTATTTTTATCCTTATTACTATTATTATTATCGTAATAACTATTATTTTTATCCTTATAACTATTATTATTATCGTAATAACTCTTATTTTTGTCCTTATTCGTATTTTATCATGGTATTAACTCTTACTTTTGTCCTCATTACTATTATTATTATCGTAACAACTCTTATTTTTATGCTTATTTGTGTTATTATTATCATTATAACTATTACTTTCAGCCATATTCCTATTTTTATTATGTAATAACTCCTATTTTTATCCATATTTCTATTATTATTATCGTAATAACTCTTATTTTTATCCTTATTTCTGTTATTATTATCATTATAACTATTACTTTCAGCCATATTCCTATTTTTATTATGTACTTACTCTTATTTTTATCCTTATTTCTATTACTATTATCGTAATAACTCTTATTTCTATCCTTATTACTATTATTATTATCGTAATAAATCTTATTTTTATCCTTATTTCTATTATTATTATGATTATAACTATTACTTTCAGCCATATTCCTATATTTATTATGTAATAACTCTTATTTTTATCCTTATTTCTATTATTATTATCATTATAACTATACTTTCAGCCATATTCCTATTTTTATTATGTAATAACTCTTATTTTTATCCTTATTTCTATTATTATTATCATTATAACTATTACTTTCAGCCATATTCCTATTTTTATTATGTAATAACTCTTATTTTTATCCTTATTTCTATTATTGTTATCGTAATAACTCTTATTTTTATCCTTATAACTATTATTATTATCGTAATAACTCCTATTTTTGTCCTTATTCCTATTTTATCATCGCATTAACTCTTACTTTTATCCTTATTACTATTATTATTATCGTAATAACTCTTATTCTTATCCTTATTTCTATTATTATTATCGTAATAACTCTTATTTTTATCCTTATTACTATTATTATTATCGTAATAACTCTTATTTTTGTCCATATTCCTATTTTATCATCGTCTTGACTCTTACTTTTATCCTTATTACTATTATTATTATCGTAATAACTCTTATTTTTATCCTTATTTCTATTATTATTATCATTATAACCATTATTTTCAGCCTTATTCCTATTTTTATTATGTAATAACTCTTATTTTTATCAATATTACTATTCTTATTATCGTAATAACTCTTATTCTTGTCCTTATTCCTATTTTATCATCGTATTAACTCTTACTTTTATCCTTATTACTATTATTATTATCGTAATAACTCTTATTTTTATCCTTATTTCTATTATTATTATCGTAATGACTCTTATTTTTAACCTTATTTCCATTATTATTATCGTAATAACTCTTATTTTTATCCTTATAACTATTATTATTATCGTAATAACTCTTATTTTTATCCTTATAACTATTATTATTATCGTAATAACTCTTATTCTTGTCCTTATTCCTATTTTATCATCGTATTAACTCTTACTTTTATCCTTATAACTATTACTTTCAGCCATGTTCCTATTTTTATTATGTAATAACTCCTATTTTTATCCATATTTCTATTATTATTATCGTAATAACTCTTATTTTTATCCTTATAACTATTATTATTATCGTAATAACTCTTATTCTTGTCCTTATTCCTATTTTATCATCGTATTAACTCTTACCTTTATCCTTATTACTATTATTATTATCGTAATAACTCATATTTTTATCCTTATTTCTGTTATTATTATCATTATAACTATTACTTTCAGCCATGTTCCTATTTTTATTATGTAATAACTCTTATTTTTATCTTTATTTCTATTATTATTATCGTAATGACTCTTATTTTTATCCTTATTTCCATTATTATTATCGTAATAACTCTTATTCTTGTCCTTATTCCTATTTTATCATCGTATTAACTCTTACTTTTATCCTTATTACTATTATTATTATCGTAATAACTCTGATTTTTATCCTTATTTCTGTTATTATTATCATTATAACTATTACTTTCAGCCATATTCCTATTTTTATTATGTAATAACTCCTATTTTTATCCATATTTCTATTATTATTATCGTAATAACTCTTATTTTTATCCTTATAACTATTATTATTATGGTAATAACTCTTATTCTTGTCCTTATTCCTATTTTATCATCGTATTAACTCTTACTTTTATCCTTATTACTATTATTATTATCGTAATAACTCTTATTCTTGTCCTTATTCCTATTTTATCATCGTATTAACTCTTACTTTTATCCTTATTACTATTATTATTATCGTAATAACTCTTATTTTTATCCTTATTTCTATTATTATTATCGTAATGACTCTTATTTTTAACCTTATTTCCATTATTATTATCGTAATAACTCTTATTTTTATCCTTATAACTATTATTATTATCGTAATAACTCTTATTTTTATCCTTATAACTATTATTATTATCGTAATAACTCTTATTCTTGTCCTTATTCCTATTTTATCATCGTATTAACTCTTACTTTTATCCTTATAACTATTACTTTCAGCCATGTTCCTATTTTTATTATGTAATAACTCCTATTTTTATCCATATTTCTATTATTATTATCGTAATAACTCTTACTTTTATCCTTATAACTATTATTATTATCGTAATAACTCTTATTCTTGTCCTTATTCCTATTTTATCATCGTATTAACTCTTACCTTTATCCTTATTACTATTATTATTATCGTAATAACTCATATTTTTATCCTTATTTCTGTTATTATTATCATTATAACTATTAGTTTCAGCCATGTTCCTATTTTTATTATGTAATAACTCTTATTTTTATCTTTATTTCTATTATTATTATCGTAATGACTCTTATTTTTATCCTTATTTCCATTATTATTATCGTAATAACTCTTATTCTTGTCCTTATTCCTATTTTATCATCGTATTAACTCTTACTTTTATCCTTATTACTATTATTATTATCGTAATAACTCTGATTTTTATCCTTATTTCTGTTATTATTATCATTATAACTATTACGTTCAGCCATATTCCTATTTTTATTATGTAATAACTCCTATTTTTATCCATATTTCTATTATTATTATCGTAATAACTCTTATTTTTATCCTTATAACTATTATTATTATGGTAATAACTCTTATTCTTGTCCTTATTCCTATTTTATCATCGTATTAACTCTTACTTTTATCCTTATTACTATTATTATTATCGTAATAACTCTTATTCTTGTCCTTATTCCTATTTTATCATCGTATTAACTCTTACTTTTATCCTTATTACTATTATTATTATCGTAATAACTCTGATTTTTATCCTTATTTCTGTTATTATTATCATTATAACTATTACTTTCAGCCATATTCCTATTTTTATTATGTAATAACTCCTATTTTTATCCATATTTCTATTATTATTATCGTAATAACTCTTATTTTTATCCTTATAACTATTATTATTATGGTAATAACTCTTATTCTTGTCCTTATTCCTATTTTATCATCGTATTAACTCTTACTTTTATCCTTATTACTATTATTATTATCGTAGTAACTCTTATTTTTGTCCTTATTCCTATTTTATCATCGTATTAACTCTTACCTTTATCCTTATTACTATTATTATTATCGTAATAACTCTTATTTTTGTCCTTATTCCTATTTTATCATCGTATTAACTCTCACTTTTATCCTTATTACTATTATTATTATCGTAATAACTCATATTTTAATCCTTATTTCTGTTATTATTATCATTATAACTATTACTTTCAGCCATGTTCCTATTTTTATTATGTAATAACTCTTATTTTTATCTTTATTTCTATTATTATTATCGTAATGACTCTTATTTTTATCCTTATTTCCATTATTATTATCGTAATAACTCTTATTTTTATCCTTATAACTATTATTATTATCGTAATAACTCTTATTTTTATCCTTATAACTATTATTATTATCGTAATAAATCTTATTTTTGTCCTTATTCGTATTTTATCATCGTATTAACTCTTACTTTTATCCTTATTACTATTATTATTATCGTAATAACTCTTATTTTTATGCTTATTTCTGTTATTGTTATCATTATAACTATTACTTTCAGCCATCCTATTTTTATTATGTAATAACTGCTATTTTTATCCATATTTCTATTATTATTATCGTAATAACTCTTGTTTTTATCCTTATAACTGTTATTATTATCGTAATAACTCTTATTCTTGTCCTTATTCCTATTTTATCATCGTATTAACTCTTACCTTTATCCTTATTACTATTATTATTATCGTAATAACTCTTATTTTTGTCCATATTCCTATTTTATCATCGTATTGACTCTTACTTTTATCCTTATTACTATTATTATTATCGTAACAACTCTTATTTTTATCCTTATTTCTATTATTATTATCATTATAACCATTATTTTCAGCCTTATTCCTATTTTTATTACGTAATAACTCTTATTTTTATCCTTATTTCTATGATTATTATCGTAATAACCCTTATTTTTATCCTTATAACTATTATCATTATCGTAATATCTCTTATTTTTGTCCTTATTCCTATTTTATCATCGTATTAACTCTTACTTTTATCATTATTACTATTATTATTATCGTAATAACTCTTATTTTTATCCTTATTACTATTATTATTATCGTAATAACTATTATTTTTATCCTTATAACTATTATTATTATCGTAATAACTCTTATTTTTGTCCTTATTCGTATTGTATCATGGTATTAACTCTTACTTTTGTCCTCATTACTATTATTATTATCGTAACAACTCTTATTTTTATGCTTATTTGTGTTATTATTATCATTATAACTATTACTTTCAGCCATATTCCTATTTTTATTATGTAATAACTCGTATTTTTATCCATATTTCTATTATTATTATCGTAATAACTCTTATTTTTATCCTTATTTCTGTTATTATTATCATTATAACTATTACTTTCAGCCATATTCCTATTTTTACTATGTACTAACTCTTATTTTTATCCTTATTTCTATTACTATTATCGTAATAACTCTTATTTCTATCCTTATTACTATTATTATTATCGTAATAAATCTTATTTTTATCCTTATTTCTATTATTATTATGATTATAACTATTACTTTCAGCCATATTCCTATATTTATTATGTAATAACTCTTATTTTTATCCTTATTTCTATTATTATTATCATTATAACTATTACTTTCAGCCATATTCCTATTTTTATTATGTAATAACTCTTATTTTTATCCTTATTTCTATTATTATTATCATTATAACTATTACTTTCAGCCATATTCCTATTTTTATTATGTAATAACTCTTATTTTTATCCTTATTTCTATTATTATTATCGTAATAACTCTTATTTTTATCCTTATAACTATTATTATTATCGTAATAACTCTTATTTTTGTCCTTATTCCTATTTTATCATCGCATTAACTCTTATTTTTGTCCATATTCCTATTTTATCATCGTATTGACTCTTACTTTTATCCTTATAACTATTATTATTATCGTAATAACTCTTATTTTTATCCTTATTTCCATTATTATTATCGTAATAACTCTTATTTTTATCCTTATAACTATTATTATTATCGTAATAACTCTTATTTTTATCCTTATAACTATTATTATTATCGTAATAACTCTTATTCTTGTCCTTATTCCTATTTTATCATCGTATTAACTCTTACTTTTATCCTTATTACTATTATTATTATCGTAATAACTCTGATTTTTATCCTTATTTCTGTTATTATTATCATTATAACTATTACTTTCAGCCATGTTCCTATTTTTATTATGTAATAACTCCTATTTTTATCCATATTTCTATTATTATTATCGTAATAACTCTTATTTTTATCCTTATAACTATTATTATTATCGTAATAACTCTTATTCTTGTCCATATTCCTATTTTATCATCGTATTGACTCTTACTTTTATCCTTATTACTATTCTTATTATCGTAATAACTCTTATTTTTATCCTTATTTCTATTATTATTATCATTATAACCATCATTTTCAGCCTTATTCCTATTTTTATTATGTAATAACTCTTATTTTTATCATTGCTACTATTATTATTATCGTAATAACTCTTATTTTTATCCTTATAGCTATTACCATTATCGTAATAACTCTTATTTTTGTCCTTATTCCTATTTTATCATCGTATTAACTCTTACTTTTATCCTTATTACTATTATTATTATCGTAATAACTCTTATTTTTGTGCTTATTTCTGTTATTATTATCATTATAACTATTATTTTCAGCCATATACCTATTTTTATTATGTAATAACTGTTATTTTTATCCTTATTTCTATTATTATTATCGTAATAACTCTTATTTTTATCCTTATAAATATTATTATTATCCTAATAACTCATATTTTTATCCTTATTTCTATTATTATTATCGTAATAACTCTTATTTTTATCCTTATTTCTATTATTATTATCGTAATAACTCTTATTTTTATCCTTATAACTATTATCATTATCGTAATAACTCTTATTTTTGTCCTTATTCCTATTTTATCATCGTATTAACTCTTACTTTTATCCTTATTACTATTATTATTATCGTAATAACTCTTATTTTTATCCTTATTTCTATTATTATTATCGTAATGACTCTTATTTTTATCCTTATTTCCATTATTATTATCGTAATAACTCTTATTTTTATCCTTATTACTATTATTATTATCGTAATAACTCTTATTTTTGTCCTTATTCCTATTTTATCATCGTATTAACTCTTACCTTTATCCTTATTACTATTATTATTATCGTAATAACTCTTATTTTTGTCCTTATTCCTACTTTATCATCGTATTAACTCTCACTTTTATCCTTATTACTATTATTATTATCGTAATAACTCATATTTTAATCCTTATTTCTGTTTTTATTATCATTATAACTATTACTTTCAGCCATGTTCCTATTTTTATTATGTAATAACTCTTATTTTTATCTTTATTTCTATTACCATTATCGTAATGACTCTTATTTTTATCCTTATTTCCATTATTATTATCGTAATAACTCTTATTTTTATGCTTATTTCTGTTATTGTTATCATTATAACTATTACTTTCAGCCATATTCCTATTTTTATTATGTAATAACTGCTATTTTTATCCGTATTTCTATTATTATTATCGTAATAACTCTTGTTTTTATCCTTATAACTATTATTATTATCGTAATAACTCTTATTCTTGTCCTTATTCCTATTTTATCATCGTATTAACTCTTACCTTTATCCTTATTACTATTATTATTATCGTAATAACTCTTATTTTTGTCCATATTCCGATTTTATCATCGTCTTGACTCTTACTTTTATCCTTATTACTATTATTATTATCGTAATAACTCTTATTTTTATCCTTATAAATATTATTATTATCCTAATAACTCATATTTTTATCCTTATTTCTATTATTATTATCGTAATAACTCTTATTTTTATCCTTATTTCTATTATTATTATCGTAATAACTCTTATTTTTATCCTTATAACTATTATCATTATCGTAATAACTCTTATTTTTGTCCTTATTCCTATTTTATCATCGTATTAACTCTTACTTTTATCCTTATTACTATTATTATTATCGTAATAACTCTTATTTTTATCCTTATTTCTATTATTATTATCGTAATGACTCTTATTTTTATCCTTATTTCCATTATTATTATCGTAATAACTCTTATTTTTATCCTTATTACTATTATTATTATCGTAATAACTCTTATTTTTGTCCTTATTCCTATTTTATCATCGTATTAACTCTTACTTTTATCCTTATTACTATTATTATTATCGTAATAACTCTTATTTTTATCCTTATTTCTATTACTATTATCGTAATAACTCTTATTTCTATCCTTATTACTATTATTATTATCGTAATAAATCTTATTTTTATCCTTATTTCTATTATTATTATGATTATAACTATTACTTTCAGCCATATTCCTATATTTATTATGTAATAACTCTTATTTTTATCCTTATTTCTATTATTATTATCATTATAACTATTACTTTCAGCCATATTCCTATTTTTATTATGTAATAACTCTTATTTTTATCCTTATTTCTATTATTATTATCATTATAACTATTACTTTCAGCCATATTCCTATTTTTATTATGTAATAACTCTTATTTTTATCCTTATTTCTATTATTATTATCGTAATAACTCTTATTTTTATCCTTATAACTATTATTATTATCGTAATAACTCTTATTTTTGTCCTTATTCCTATTTTATCATCGCATTAACTCTTATTTTTGTCCATATTCCTATTTTATCATCGTATTGACTCTTACTTTTATCCTTATAACTATTATTATTATCGTAATAACTCTTATTTTTATCCTTATTTCCATTATTATTATCGTAATAACTCTTATTTTTATCCTTATAACTATTATTATTATCGTAATAACTCTTATTTTTATCCTTATAACTATTATTATTATCGTAATAACTCTTATTCTTGTCCTTATTCCTATTTTATCATCGTATTAACTCTTACTTTTATCCTTATTACTATTATTATTATCGTAATAACTCTGATTTTTATCCTTATTTCTGTTATTATTATCATTATAACTATTACTTTCAGCCATGTTCCTATTTTTATTATGTAATAACTCCTATTTTTATCCATATTTCTATTATTATTATCGTAATAACTCTTATTTTTATCCTTATAACTATTATTATTATCGTAATAACTCTTATTCTTGTCCATATTCCTATTTTATCATCGTATTGACTCTTACTTTTATCCTTATTACTATTCTTATTATCGTAATAACTCTTATTTTTATCCTTATTTCTATTATTATTATCATTATAACCATTATTTTCAGCCTTATTCCTATTTTTATTATGTAATAACTCTTATTTTTATCATTGCTACTATTATTATTATCGTAATAACTCTTATTTTTATCCTTATAGCTATTATCATTATCGTAATAACTCTTATTTTTGTCCTTATTCCTATTTTATCATCGTATTAACTCTTACTTTTATCCTTATTACTATTATTATTATCGTAATAACTCTTATTTTTGTGCTTATTTCTGTTATTATTATCATTATAACTATTATTTTCAGCCATATACCTATTTTTATTATGTAATAACTGTTATTTTTATCCTTATTTCTATTATTATTATCGTAATAACTCTTATTTTTATCCTTATAAATATTATTATTATCCTAATAACTCATATTTTTATCCTTATTTCTATTATTATTATCGTAATAACTCTTATTTTTATCCTTATTTCTATTATTATTATCGTAATAACTCTTATTTTTATCCTTATAACTATTATCATTATCGTAATAACTCTTATTTTTGTCCTTATTCCTATTGTATCATCGTATTAACTCTTACTTTTATCCTTATTACTATTATTATTATCGTAATAACTATTATTTTTATCCTTATTTCTATTATTATTATCGTAATGACTCTTATTTTTATCCTTATTTCCATTATTATTATCGTAATAACTCTTATTTTTATCCTTATTACTATTATTATTATCGTAATAACTCTTATTTTTGTCCTTATTCCTATTTTATCATCGTATTAACTCTTACCTTTATCCTTATTACTATTATTATTATCGTAATAACTCTTATTTTTGTCCTTATTCCTACTTTATCATCGTATTAACTCTCACTTTTATCCTTATTACTATTATTATTATCGTAATAACTCATATTTTAATCCTTATTTCTGTTTTTATTATCATTATAACTATTACTTTCAGCCATGTTCCTATTTTTATTATGTAATAACTCTTATTTTTATCTTTATTTCTATTACCATTATCGTAATGACTCTTATTTTTATCCTTATTTCCATTATTATTATCGTAATAACTCTTATTTTTATGCTTATTTCTGTTATTGTTATCATTATAACTATTACTTTCAGCCATATTCCTATTTTTATTATGTAATAACTGCTATTTTTATCCATATTTCTATTATTATTATCGTAATAACTCTTGTTTTTATCCTTATAACTATTATTATTATCGTAATAACTCTTATTCTTGTCCTTATTCCTATTTTATCATCGTATTAACTCTTACCTTTATCCTTATTACTATTATTATTATCGTAATAACTCTTATTTTTGTCCATATTCCGATTTTATCATCGTCCTGACTCTTACTTTTATCCTTATTACTATTATTATTATCGTAATAACTCTTATTTTTATCCTTATAAATATTATTATTATCCTAATAACTCATATTTTTATCCTTATTTCTATTATTATTATCGTAATAACTCTTATTTTTATCCTTATTTCTATTATTATTATCGTAATAACTCTTATTTTTATCCTTATAACTATTATCATTATCGTAATAACTCTTATTTTTGTCCTTATTCCTATTTTATCATCGTATTAACTCTTACTTTTATCCTTATTACTATTATTATTATCGTAATAACTCTTATTTTTATCCTTATTTCTATTATTATTATCGTAATGACTCTTATTTTTATCCTTATTTCCATTATTATTATCGTAATAACTCTTATTTTTATCCTTATTACTATTATTATTATCGTAATAACTCTTATTTTTGTCCTTATTCCTATTTTATCATCGTATTAACTCTTACCTTTATCCTTATTACTATTATTATTATCGTAATAACTCTTATTTTTGTCCTTATTCCTACTTTATCATCGTATTAACTCTCACTTTTATCCTTATTACTATTATTATTATCGTAATAACTCATATTTTAATCCTTATTTCTGTTTTTATTATCATTATAACTATTACTTTCAGCCATGTTCCTATTTTTATTATGTAATAACTCTTATTTTTATCTTTATTTCTATTATTATTATCGTAATGACTCTTATTTTTATCCTTATTTCCATTATTATTATCGTAATAACTCTTATTTTTATGCTTATTTCTGTTATTGTTATCATTATAACTATTACTTTCAGCCATATTCCTATTTTTATTATGTAATAACTGCTATTTTTATCCATATTTCTATTATTATTATCGTAATAACTCTTGTTTTTATCCTTCTAACTATTATTATTATCGTAATAACTCTTATTCTTGTCCTTATTCCTATTTTATCATCGTATTAACTCTTACCTTTATCCTTATTACTATTATTATTATCGTAATAACTCTTATTTTTGTCCATATTCCGATTTTATCATCGTCTTGACTCTTACTTTTATCCTTATTACTATTATTATTATCGTAATAACTCTTATTTTTATCCTTATTTCTATTATTATTATCATTATAACCATTATTTTCAGCCTTATTCCTATTTTTATTATGTAATAACTCTTATTTTTATCATTATTACTATTCTTATTATCGTAATAACTCTTATTTTTATCCTTATAACTATTATTATTATCGTAATAACTCTTATTCTTGTACTTCTCCCTATTTTATCATCGTATTAACTCTTACTTTTATCCTTATAACTATTACTTTCAGCCATGTTCCTATTTTTATTATGTAATAACTCCTATTTTTATCCATATTTCTATTATTATTATCGTAATAACTCTTATTTTTATCCTTATAACTATTATTATTATCGTAATAACTCTTATTTTTGTCCTTATTCGTATTTTATCATCGTATTAACTCTTACTTTTATCCTTATTACTATTATTATTATCGTAATAACTCTTATTTTTGTCCTTATTGCTGTTATTATTATGATTATAACTATTACTTTTAGCCATATTCCTATTTTTATTATGTAATAACTCTTATTTTTATCCTTATTTCCATTATTATTATCGTAACAACTCTTATTTTTATCCTTATAACTATTATTATTATCGTAATAACTCTTATTTTTATCCTTATAATTATTATTATTATCGTAATAACTCTTATTCTTGTCCTTATTCCTATTTTATCATCGTATTAACTCTTACTTTTATCCTTATTACTATTATTATTATCGTAATAACTCTGATTTTTATCCTTATTTCTGTTATTATTATCATTATAACTATTACTTTCAGCCATATTCCTATTTTTATTATGTAATAACTCCTATTTTTATCCATATTTCTATTATTATTATCGTAATAACTCTTATTTTTATCCTTATAACTATTATTATTATGGTAATAACTCTTATTCTTGTCCTTATTCCTATTTTATCATCGTATTAACTCTTACTTTTATCCTTATTACTATTATTATTATCGTAATAACTCTTATTCTTGTCCTTATTCCTATTTTATCATCGTATTCACTCTTACTTTTATCCTTATTACTATTATTATTATCGTAATAACTCTTATTTTTATCCTTATTTCTATTATTATTATCATTATAACCATTATTTTCAGCCTTATTCCTATTTTTATTATGTAATAACTCTTATTTTTATCATTATTACTATTCTTATTATCGTAATAACTCTTATTCTTGTCCTTATTCCTATTTTATCATCGTATTAACTCTTACTTTTATCCTTATTACTATTATTATTATCGTAATAACTCTTATTTTTATCCTTATTTCTATTATTATTATCGTAATGACTCTTATTTTTATCCTTATAACTATTATTATTATCGTAATAACTCTTATTTTTATCCTTATTTCCATTATTATTATCGTAATAACTCTTATTTTTATCCTTATAACTATTATTATTATCGTAATAACTCTTATTTTTATCCTTATAACTATTATTATTATCGTAATAACTCTTATTCTTGTCCTTATTCCTATTTTATCGTCGTATTAACTCTTACTTTTATCGTTATTACTATTATTATTATCGTAATAACTCTTATTTTTGTCCTTATTTCTGTTATTATTATCATTATAACTATTATTTTCAGCCATATTCCTATTTTTATTATGTAATAACTGTTATTTTTATCCTTATTTCTATTATTATTATCGTAATAACTCTTATTTTTATCCTTATAAATATTATTATTATCGTAATAACTCTTATTTTTGTCCTTATTCCTATTTTATCATCGCATTAACTCTTACTTTTATCCTTATTACTATTATTATTATCGTAATAACTGTTATTCTTATCCTTATTTCTATTATTATTATCGTAATAACTCTTATTTTTATCCTTATAACTATTAGCATTATCGTAATAACTCTTATTTTTGTCCATATTCCTATTTTATCATCGTATTGACTCTTACTTTTATCCTTATTACTATTATTATTATCGTAATAACTCTTATTTTTATCCTTATTTCTATTATTATTATCATTATAACCATTATTTTCAGCCTTATTCCTATTTTTATTATGTAATAACTCTTATTTTTATCATTATTACTATTCTTATTATCGTAATAACTCTTATTCTTGTCCTTATTCCTATTTTATCATCGTATTCACTCTTACTTTTATCCTTATTACTATTATTATTATCGTAATAACTCTTATTTTTATCCTTATTTCTATTATTATTATCATTATAACCATTATTTTCAGCCTTATTCCTATTTTTATTATGTAATAACTCTTATTTTTATCATTATTACTATTCTTATTATCGTAATAACTCTTATTCTTGTCCTTATTCCTATTTTATCATCGTTTTAACTCTTACTTTTATCCTTATTACTATTATTATTATCGTAATAACTCTTATTTTTATCCTTATTTCTATTATTATTATCGTAATGACTCTTATTTTTATCCTTATTTCCATTATTATTATCGTAATAACTCTTATTTTTATCCTTATAACTATTATTATTATCGTAATAACTCTTATTTTTATCCTTATAACTATTATTATTATCGTAATAACTCTTATTCTTGTCCTTATTCCTATTTTATCATCGTATTCACTCTTACTTTTATCCTTATTACTATTATTATTATCGTAATAACTCTTATTTTTATCCTTATTTCTATTATTATTATCATTATAACCATTATTTTCAGCCTTATTCCTATTTTTATTATGTAATAACTCTTATTTTTATCATTATTACTATTCTTATTATCGTAATAACTCTTATTCTTGTCCTTATTCCTATTTTATCATCGTATTAACTCTTACTTTTATCCTTATTACTATTATTATTATCGTAATAACTCTTATTTTTATCCTTATTTCTATTATTATTATCGTAATGACTCTTATTTTTATCCTTATAACTATTATTATTATCGTAATAACTCTTATTTTTATCCTTATTTCCATTATTATTATCGTAATAACTCTTATTTTTATCCTTATAACTATTATTATTATCGTAATAACTCTTATTTTTATCCTTATAACTATTATTATTATCGTAATAACTCTTATTCTTGTCCTTATTCCTATTTTATCGTCGTATTAACTCTTACTTTTATCGTTATTACTATTATTATTATCGTAATAACTCTTATTTTTGTCCTTATTTCTGTTATTATTATCATTATAACTATTATTTTCAGCCATATTCCTATTTTTATTATGTAATAACTGTTATTTTTATCCTTATTTCTATTATTATTATCGTAATAACTCTTATTTTTATCCTTATAAATATTATTATTATCGTAATAACTCTTATTTTTGTCCTTATTCCTATTTTATCATCGCATTAACTCTTACTTTTATCCTTATTACTATTATTATTATCGTAATAACTGTTATTCTTATCCTTATTTCTATTATTATTATCGTAATAACTCTTATTTTTATCCTTATAACTATTAGCATTATCGTAATAACTCTTATTTTTGTCCATATTCCTATTTTATCATCGTATTGACTCTTACTTTTATCCTTATTACTATTATTATTATCGTAATAACTCTTATTTTTATCCTTATTTCTATTATTATTATCATTATAACCATTATTTTCAGCCTTATTCCTATTTTTATTATGTAATAACTCTTATTTTTATCATTATTACTATTCTTATTATCGTAATAACTCTTATTCTTGTCCTTATTCCTATTTTATCATCGTATTCACTCTTACTTTTATCCTTATTACTATTATTATTATCGTAATAACTCTTATTTTTATCCTTATTTCTATTATTATTATCATTATAACCATTATTTTCAGCCTTATTCCTATTTTTATTATGTAATAACTCTTATTTTTATCATTATTACTATTCTTATTATCGTAATAACTCTTATTCTTGTCCTTATTCCTATTTTATCATCGTTTTAACTCTTACTTTTATCCTTATTACTATTATTATTATCGTAATAACTCTTATTTTTATCCTTATTTCTATTATTATTATCGTAATGACTCTTATTTTTATCCTTATTTCCATTATTATTATCGTAATAACTCTTATTTTTATCCTTATAACTATTATTATTATCGTAATAACTCTTATTTTTATCCTTATAACTATTATTATTATCGTAATAACTCTTATTTTTATCCTTATTTCCATTATTATTATCGTAATAACTCTTATTTTTATCCTTATAACTATTATTATTATCGTAATAACTCTTATTTTTATCCTTATAACTATTATTATTATCGTAATAACTCTTATTCTTGTCCTTATTCCTATTTTATCATCGTATTAACTCTTACTTTTATCCTTATTACTATTATTATTATCGTAATAACTCCTATTTTTATCCATATTTCTATTCTTATTATCGTAATAACTCTTATTTTTATCCTTATAACTATTATTATTATCGTAATAACTCTTATTCTTGTCCATATTCCTATTTTATCATCGTATTGACTCTTACTTTTATCCTTATTACTATTCTTATTATCGTAATAACTCTTATTTTTATCCTTATTTCTATTATTATTATCATTATAACCATTATTTTCAGCCTTATTCCTATTTTTATTATGTAATAACTCTTATTTTTATCATTATTACTATTCTTATTATCGTAATAACTCTTATTCTTGTCCTTATTCCTATTTTATCATCGTATTCACTCTTACTTTTATCCTTATTACTATTATTATTATCGTAATAACTCCTATTTTTATCCATATTTCTATTCTTATTATCGTAATAACTCTTAT
Source organism: Megachile willughbiella (assembly GCA_945859595.2). Taxonomy (NCBI): domain Eukaryota; kingdom Metazoa; phylum Arthropoda; class Insecta; order Hymenoptera; family Megachilidae; genus Megachile; species Megachile willughbiella. The sequence goes on from CAMAOD020000106.1 coordinate 19,549, forward strand.
TTTTATCCTTATAACTATTATTATTATCGTAATAACTCTTATTCTTGTCCATATTCCTATTTTATCATCGTATTGACTCTTACTTTTATCCTTATTACTATTCTTATTATCGTAATAACTCTTATTTTTATCCTTATTTCTATTATTATTATCATTATAACCATTATTTTCAGCCTTATTCCTATTTTTATTATGTAATAACTCTTATTTTTATCCTTATTTCTATTATTATTATCGTAATGACTCTTATTTTTATCCTTATTTCCATTATTATTATCGTAATAACTCTTATTTTTATCCTTATAACTATTATTATTATCGTAATAACTCTTATTTTTATCCTTATAACTATTATTATTATCGTAATAACTCTTATTTTTATCCTTATTTCCATTATTATTATCGTAATAACTCTTATTTTTATCCTTATAACTATTATTATTATCGTAATAACTCTTATTTTTATCCTTATAACTATTATTATTATCGTAATAACTCTTATTCTTGTCCTTATTCCTATTTTATCATCGTATTAACTCTTACTTTTATCCTTATTACTATTATTATTATCGTAATAACTCTGATTTTTATCCTTATTTCTGTTATTATTATCATTATAACTATTACTTTCAGCCATGTTCCTATTTTTATTATGTAATAACTCCTATATTTATCCATATTTCTATTATTATTATCGTAATAACTCTTATTTTTATCCTTATAACTATTATTATTATCGTAATAACTCTTATTCTTGCCCATATTCCTATTTTATCATCGTATTGACTCTTACTTTTATCCTTATTACTATTCTTATTATCGTAATAACTCTTATTTTTATCCTTATTTCTATTATTATTATCATTATAACCATTATTTTCAGCCTTATTCCTATTTTTATTATGTAATAACTCTTATTTTTATCATTGTTACTATTATTATTATCGTAATAACTCTTATTTTTATCCTTATAGCTATTATCATTATCGTAATAACTCTTATTTTTGTCCTTATTCCTATTTTATCGTCGTATTAACTCTTACTTTTATCCTTATTACTATTATTATTATCGTAATAACTCTTATTTTTGTCCTTATTTCTGTTATTATTATCATTATAACTATTATTTTCAGCCATATTCCTATTTTTATTATGTTATAACTGTTATTTTTATCCTTATTTCTATTATTATTATCGTAATAACTCTTATTTTTATCCTTATAAATATTATTATTATCCTAATAACTCATATTTTTATCCTTATTTCTATTATTATTATCGTAATAACTCTTATTATTATCCTTATTTCTATTATTATTATCGTAATAACTCTTATTTTTATCCTTATAACTATTATCATTATCGTAATAACTCTTATTTTTGTCCTTATTCCTATTTTATCATCGTATTAACTCTTACTTTTATCCTTATTACTATTATTATTATCGTAATAACTCTTATTTTTATCCTTATTTCTATTATTATTATCGTAATGACTCTTATTTTTATCCTTATTTCCATTATTATTATCGTAATAACTCTTATTTTTATCCTTATTACTATTATTATTATCGTAATAACTCTTATTTTTGTCCTTATTCCTATTTTATCATCGTATTAACTCTTACCTTTATCCTTATTACTATTATTATTATCGTAATAACTCTTATTTTTGTCCTTATTCCTACTTTATCATCGTATTAACTCTCACTTTTATCCTTATTACTATTATTATTATCGTAATAACTCATATTTTAATCCTTATTTCTGTTTTTATTATCATTATAACTATTACTTTCAGCCATGTTCCTATTTTTATTATGTAATAACCTATATTTTTATCTTTATTTCTATTATTATTATCGTAATGACTCTTATTTTCATCCTTATTACTATTATTATTATCGTAATAACTCTTATTTTTGTCCTTATTCCTACTTTATCATCGTATTAACTCTCACTTTTATCCTTATTACTATTATTATTATCGTAATAACTCATATTTTAATCCTTATTTCTGTTTTTATTATCATTATAACTATTACTTTCAGCCATGTTCCTATTTTTATTATGTAATAACCTATATTTTTATCTTTATTTCTATTATTATTATCGTAATGACTCTTATTTTTATCCTTATTTCCATTATTATTATCGTAATAACTCTTATTTTTATGCTTATTTCTGTTATTGTTATCATTATAACTATTACTTTCAGCCATATTCCTATTTTTATTATGTAATAACTGCTATTTTTATCCATATTTCTATTATTATTATCGTAATAACTCTTGTTTTTATCCTTATAACTATTATTATTATCGTAATAACTCTTATTCTTGTCCTTATTCCTATTTTATCATCGTATTAACTCTTACCTTTATCCTTATTACTATTATTATTATCGTAATAACTCTTATTTTTGTCCATATTCCTATTTTATCATCGTCTTGACTCTTACTTTTATCCTTATTACTATTATTATTATCGTAATAACTCTTATTTTTATCCTTATTTCTATTATTATTATCATTATAACTATTACTTTCAGCCATATTCCTATTTTTATTATGTAATAACTCCTATTTTTATCCATATTTCTATTATTATTATCGTAATAACTCTTATTTTTATCCTTATAACTATTATTATTATGGTAATAACTCTTATTCTTGTCCTTATTCCTATTTTATCATCGTATTAACTCTTACTTTTATCCTTATTACTATTATTATTATCGTAGTAACTCTTATTTTTGTCCTTATTCCTATTTTATCATCGTATTAACTCTTACCTTTATCCTTATTACTATTATTATTATCGTAATAACTCTTATTTTTGTCCTTATTCCTATTTTATCATCGTATTAACTCTCACTTTTATCCTTATTACTATTATTATTATCGTAACAACTCATATTTTAATCCTTATTTCTGTTATTATTATCATTATAACTATTACTTTCAGCCATGTTCCTATTTTTATTATGTAATAACTCTTATTTTTATCTTTATTTCTATTATTATTATCGTAATGAC